>VWYP01026316.1:0-30928 GCA_013400435.1 Pycnonotus jocosus
TGTTCCCGACCCTCCCTCAGCGCCACGAGGCCCGGAAGGGCGGCCGGAAGGGCAGCGAGAGCAGCCGCGGGCCAGAGCGCCGCACGGGGCAGGGCCCGCCAGGGACAGCGCCCTCATGCGGGGCGAGCTGGAACTGCAGCGGGGAATCCGGGAGCTGCCGGGAGCGGAGCCCAGGGAACGGGACGGGAACTGCGGGGAGCGGGACGGGAACGGGACGGGAACTGCCGAGAGGAGTCCAGCGCTGTAGAGCTCGGGACCGGCAGAGAACAGGAGCCCCGTGCAGCTCGGGAACGGCCCGACCGGGCGAGGTTTGGGTTTTGGAGCTGCTGGTGCAAAGGAAGTCACGGAGATGCTCCAAGGCGTGGAGCCCCTCTGCTCTGGAGCCAGGCTGGGAGAGCTGGGGGTGCTCACCTGGAGAGGAGAAGGCTCCAGGGAGAGCTCAGAGCCCCTTTCAGGGCCTAAAGGCGGGTTATAAAAAGATGGAGAGTGACTTTTTACACAGGCAGGCAGATAGCGATAGGACAAGACAGAGTAGTTTTACACAAAAAGAAGTGAGGAGGAAATTCCTCCCTGGGAGAATGCTGACACGCTGGCACAGGCTGCCCAGAGAAGCTGTGGCTGCCCCAGCTCTGGAAGTGCCCAAGGCCAGGTTGTCCCACCTGGGACAGTGAAGGGTGTCCCCAGAATGAGATGGGCTTTTAGATCATTTTCAACCCAAATCATTCCATGATTCCATTATTATAATCCCCCCCAAAGGCAAAATCTCTGCACACAGAGAGTTCAGAGGCCATTCATGACTGGAGCTGAAACCACAGGGCAGTTAATACAGAGTAAATCAGTATTTTGATTTAATATTCTGCTGATGGTTCTCAAGGCCACCTGTTTATGTTGACTTGTGCTTCACTTTCAGTGACTCTGACAGCCCCTCTCCTGGCTGAGAGAGAGGCTTTCAGCACAAATACAGGTATCTCTCAAGAAATTTAATCACAATTTTCCCTCCAAGACATTTTGGTATAAACAGCCTGGGAGCAGAAAAGCACTCCAACACACAAGCAATAACTTGCTCCCTGATGCCTCATTAAAAATGAAGCAGTGTTTAGTTTTATTTCTGCAATAACCCATTTCAGCAGACCTCTTATAAAATATACATACAGGTCCAAGCCGTGCAAAGCCTGCATGGGAGGAGCAGCTGGGGAAACCAAGCACCACACCACCAGCCAACAAAATCTCACTTTTGCCCATTAAAGCTTAGCATGGCCTCTGGGTGCTGGCACATCCACACACAGGGATTGAGTGACACGGGGACAGGTTTGTGCCACCAGCCCGGCCCCACGCTGAGCCAGCTGAGCAGGTAATTCCACACTCAGGTTCCCCAGGAGTGGGTGCCTGCCCTGCTCAGAGCATGCTCTGAATATTAAACTCTTCATTTCCTTGTGATTTTCCTTCTGCCGCTTGTAAATACACAGCAGGAATGTTCTACAAATACCGGGGAACATCTTTCCAGTCCCCGTGAAAGCAGAGGGCATGATCCCTGCTTTGCACAAAGAATTGTGATGCAGGAGGATGAATGAAAACACAAATATCCGCAGATCTGAGGAGCTGACTTTGCAAAAGCTGCTTTTGTGCTTCTCAGAGCACAAAGCCCTTCCCTGCTGCCCCCTGACCAGCGCTTACAGGCTGAGGGATATCCCCTCTCCCAACACAGCCCTGCTTTTCTTGTGTTGCTCATTTAATGCTGAAGTCATAATGCTCAGTGTTCTTTTTTTTCCTTACAGATTCATAGAATCCTTCAGGTTGGAAAAGACCTCCTTGCAGTGAAATCCTTCAGGGATGCTGGGTACCCAGGGAGAGCCCTGGAGCCCAATGTGCAGTGGCCAGGTGAGCTGGCCAGGCTGTGCTGGCTCCCCAGGTATGCTCAGGAGAGAGAGGGGCTTTAACAACCGAGCCAGAGGGTCCAACACCTCCCAGCCTCGTTTGCCACCAGCCTGGCAGGGAAATCAAGGGACAATTCCACCACCTCACTGTGGGCAGGGACAGCCACCCATTCCCTCCAGGGCGGCCCAGGGCAGGTGTGTGCAGAGCATTTCACACCCTTCCACGAGTTTTATTTGTAAAGGTAAAAGCATTTCACAGCCATTGCTGCGAATGTGTATCCTGCTGATCCCTCCGTGCCCCTCTCATACTCTGTCTTTTGCTTCCAAGGGAGCCAGGGACTGGCCAGCAGCCACACCCCGCAGGATTTCATCCCTCCTGGGTGCAATTCTGCCCAGCTCTGGCCGGCTGTAAATGTGTATCTCATTTGTACAGCCGAGCTCGGGCTGCCTGGCTGATGGCAGGGACAGCGCTGAAAACAAACATTCTTTTTTTGTTCCTTTTTGATAAGAGGAAACATTACTTCTCTGAGATTTCCACAGCAGATCAAGCATAAACCTGAATTATCTCGGTCCTCTCTTTCTCCAGAGAGCAGATAATAGGTGGATGTCTCCATCCCCCTCCTCTGTTCCTCATCACCCAGCTTTGCAGCGTTTTGGTTGCTGTTAAACCACGCTCACCCCCCTTGACATTTAACGGGCTGTTGTTTGATTGCTGTCACAGTCCTGTACATGAATCCTTCAACCAATTCCCTCCTCTTCCCACCAGTGATGGATTTTTTCGTTTACTCCACCATAATTTGCTTTCCTTGTGCTGTGCTCCAGCAGAATGCTTTCACTGTCACACGTGGGGTTTGGTACTTGGTGAGGCCACACCTTGTTGAGTGCTGTGTCCAGCTCTGTCCCCTCAGTTTAGGATGGACATTGAGTGCTGTGTCCAGCTCTGTCCCATCAGTTTAGGAAGGACATTGAGTGCTGTGTCCAGCTCTGTCCCCTCAGATTAGGGGACATTAAAATGCTTGAGCACATCCAGAGGAGGCAACGAGGCTGGTGAAGGGCTTGGGGCACAAACCCTGTGAGGAACAGCTGAGGGAGCTGGGGTTGTTCAGCCTGGAGAAAAGGAGACTCAGAGGTGCCCTCATCACTCTCTACAATCCCTGTAAGGTGCCTGTGCTCAGCTGGGGTTGGGCTCTTTCTCCAGGCAGCACTGACAGAACCAGAGGACACAGCCTCGAGCTGCACCAAGGGAAATACAGGTTGGACATCAGAAAGAAGCTTTCCACAGAAAGGATAATGAAGTACTGGACTGGCCTGCCCAGGGAGGTGGTGGAGTCACCATCCCTGGGTGTGTTTTAAAAAAGCCTGGATGTGGCACTGGTGCCATGGTTTAGTTGAGGTATTGGGGCTGGGTTGGATTCGATGATCTTGAAGGTCTCTTCCAACCTAATCATTCTGTGATTCTGTGAATTCTGTGTTTGCTGCCACCAGAGCTTTGCCAGAAGATCTGCAAAGGACAAAGCACTTCAGTGCATCAAGCCCTTAAAATCCCTTTGGACCTCTCTGGGTGCTCCTCTTGGCAAGGTCAGAAATGCTGAGGGTGGTACCCAGCTGTGCCAGTTATGCCAGAAAATTGGTCTCACATGTTCAGGTGTGGAGTTCAACAGGTAAAAGTAGGTAAACACAGATAAAGTTTTTTAACTAGGGAGTCCGAAATGAAGCTGAGCTCTTGGCCCGTGCATGTTTGTACTCTGGGTATCTCTGATGAGAAAAGCTGGCTCTGTGCCTGCTCCTGCTTCTCCTGGGGCTGCTCACACTGAGGGACTTCAGAGAATCATGGAATTGTTAAGCTTGGAAGATCAAGATCAAGAAGCAAGATCACCCAGCACCACTGTGTTCACAGCTGAAACATGTCCTAAGTGCCACATTCACACACCTTTTAAATCCCTCCAGGGATGATGACTCCCCTCCATCCTGAGCAGTCTGTTCCAGGGTTTCAGTGAAGAAATTTTCCATAACAGCTGATCTAAACCTTCCCTGGTGCAACTTGAGGCCATTCCCTCTCATCCTGTCCCTGTTCCCTGGGAGCAGAGCCCGACACTTCCTTGGCTGCACCTTCTTGTCAGGGAGTTGTGCAGAGCCAGGAGGGCGCCCTGAGCCTCATTTTCTCCAGGCTGAGCCTCCCCAGCTCCCTCTCTTGTGGTTGGAGACCTTTCCCCAGCTCCACTGTCCCTCTCTGGACACACTCCAGCCCCTCAATGTCCTTTCTGTAGTGACCATCCAATAGTGCCCCTGGTTCATAGGGACCATCACTGTGCTCCAGCTCCTGCTGCCTCAGAAATGGGCTGTGAGCTACCCTGGCCCTTCTCCCACCTGGAAAACACATCCAGCAGAGACCAAAAAGCAGGTGTCCCCCCTCGGGAAAGAGTGCCATGGCTGGTCATGTCACCTGGCCACCTGAGCCCAAGGACTTGAAGAGCATGCGTCCCTCCCACTACAGTGACAAGCTGAAAGCTCAGGGATTTCTGCCCTCCCCTGAATAACTAAGTGAAAATTCCCTGCTCCACAGAGCTCAGTTGTATTTGGAATTACTCCCATCAGCATCTCCTCTGCCCCCAGCCCCCTGCTGCAGAGAAGGTTGAAGAGGTTTGTGTATCTAATAAATTGTTATTCAAACACACGTGCTGGACTTGCTTGTAGAGAAACATCCCTGACCAAATCCAGCTGTGCTGGGGAAAGATGTTTTCTCTCCCAGGCACTTGTCACTGTCCCCAGCTGGAGGTTCCTCTCTTCTCAGCCTGCCAGCTGGGCAGTTTGTGTGCACAAGCCAGTGGAGCCTGCTGGGCTGGTGTCCTCCACTCCAAAGATGACAAATCCGAGAACTGGTGACCTGCTGAGGAGCATTGCTGTGGCCAGGAGTGTGCTGATTGCAGCACATCCCCACTGCTGCCTCCCACCTACCAGGGGCTTCTTTTTTTGAAGAATAACTCATTATGGCAAAATTTCTTCCAGATCCAGCTCTGTGTGGCTGTGCTCCCCTTCCATCAGTTGTACCAGGTGTGATTTGTCCTCTCCACAGCCAGCAGCAGGCACTGTGTCATGGAGCTGGACAAACTCCTCAATCACAGACCACCCCTGAGCTGCTCTCTGCTGTCAGGCACGTGAATTAACACTGCAGCACCTTCAGGCCTCTCCATGGAGCTGGAACACACCCCAGAGTGGGCTGGACAGTCCCCCCCAAACCAGCACACCTGCAAGGGTAGCACTGTCCATGCTGCTGCTGGTTCCTGGGGTCTCTGAGATGACATTTACTGGCTCTGTGCGTGCCTGCAGGGTGGCACTCAGCACCAGCAGCCACTCAGCTGCTCCTCCCATGACCCCTGTGGGATGAGGACAGCTCTGGGCTGGCAGTGAGGTGTTCTGTGTGTCTGCACTTCGGGGTCAATATCCATTTCCAACCACAGCAGACCCTGAGCAGGAGGAACTGCAGAGGTGACTCAACAAGGGTCCATGGCAATCTCTTTTGGTCTGTGCTCAGGCAGCCACGCTCTGAAACACTGCAAAGCACTTGGGAGCTTCCTGTACCCTTCAGAGCAAAGCCAAGGCACAGCCAGAGCTCTGGCTGCTGAAATTATCCCAAGAAAATGCCCCTGTATTGCACCTGGGGATCAGCTCTGACACCCTCTTGTTTCAAACTCACATCCCTAAAGATCTCACAGCCCCAGCCAGGCACTGGCACCCCTCACAGAGCCCCCACACCCCCGGCTGCCTCCTCACCACCCCAAAAATCTGCTTAACAGCGCCACAGATGCACGGGAGACGCTTCCAACACAGACGTCAAGGATGAGTTGGTGCCCTTTGCAATCTCCTTCTGCTGCATTCCTATAGAGTGTGGCCAATTTGCATAATAAACATGAGCTATAAATGTCAAAATCGGCCACATCCATGTCTTATTTTCAGTTCAGGCTCTGCTCGCATCTTTTTGACTCCAACTTGCCTTTGCAAATGGCTGGAGCCTGGCACTCTGTGGCTGCTGCCTTCCTGGATCCGTGGGGCTGGGCTGCCAGAGCCCAACATGCACCCCAGAGCTCCTGCTTTCCCTGCAGATGCAGTTTTAGTGGCTCTGCCACTGCTGCCTGGCACAAGCAGACCCAGGGAGGAAAGTGTTGAGGCAGGAGGCAGAGCTGTACAGCAGCCTGGGGAGGTGGAGGGCCTCCCCTGCCTGCCAAGAGGGAAACTGAGGCAGAACCAGCCGAGGGTCTGGCTCTCCATGGCACATCCACGCTGCAGATCCGGGTCTCCAGTGCCCCCATTGTCTCGCCTTGCTTTGCTCCATTTTCCATGAGGATGGAATGGTGTGGATGGTGTTTTCACACGTGCAGGGTGAGGAGAGACGGCTTCAAATCCTGGCATCTCCCAGACTTATCCATGCACTCCGTTCCTCTTCCTGCTGAGCTGTGGATAAACCCCATACAAATCCTATATAAACCCACCTGCTGCTCTCCCTGCCGGCCCCACTGTGAGCCCCACTGCCTGCATCCCACGGCTCCTGCGGGACACATCCGAGCCTTGGACCTAAATATTTCCAGATCCCTACAGCACCGCTCTTCATTCCACTCTTCAAATGCAAATGAGGATTTGCAGGAAGCCATTTGATTCACGGGTTCATCCTTTATTTTGGCAGATAGCATCAGTTAAACGCCTGCTTATTTCTGCTTTCTGAGAACAATATAAACCACTTAAGTACACATGCAAGACAGACTGAGCCCTAAGTGCTTATGAGCTCTTTGATTTACCGAGGTGTCTTTATCTTTGCCGAGTATCTCGAGAAGTCATTTATTATTTAGCAGTAAATTAAAGTAGAGGGTCCGTGATTTTCAACAACAGAAATTAATATCCCAGCACTCCTTTGTACCATATATATCTAAAATTTACAGCGCTGGAAGTGGCCAGACAGCGCTGCAAAACCATCCGTTCCCTTTCTCCCTTGTTACCTGCTGATCACTGCTGCGTAGCAGGAATAAAAAATGGACTGGCAGGAGAGACACTCCAACAGGAAAGGGTAGTTTAAAATTAAAAGTCCAGCTTTTGTGGTTCTCAAGAGGCCCCCTTTTCTTCCCACTGCCCTCCTGCACACATTGCTTATGGATAATAAAGTGAGCAGGCAGCAATCTCGCCTTGAGACAGCTGAGTTTTAACCTCACTGGTTCTGTGCTTGGCTAATAACATTAATAATAATAACAACAATAATAAAAATAATAACTATTATTACTACTACTGCACCTGCAAGCCTTGGAAACACACACTGTTGGGTTCTTTGCCCACCTGTCCACAGTGGAAGGGTGACCAGGGGTGGTTCAGAATCAGAAATCCAGAATAGTCAGGGTTGGAAGGGTTCTCTGGAGTTCACCCAGTCCAACCCTGCTGCCAAGGCAGGATCAGCTGGAGCAGGGGGACATGGAAACACATCCAGGTGGGTTTGGAATGTCCCCAGCGTTGGAGATTCCACAACCTCCCTGGGCAGCTGTNTTGGAGATTCCACAACCCCCCTGGGCAGCTGTTCCAGGGCTCTGCCCCCTCCATGGAAACAGTTCCTCCTCATGTTGGGGTGGGATTTCTTGTGTTTCAGTTCATGGCCACTGCTCCCTGTCCTGTCACTGGGCACCACTGAACAAGGTCTGGGAGCATTTCCCTGCACCATCCCCTGCACAGCTGGAGCAAGGGTGGCTATCCAGAGGCACAGGTGACAGCAAGGACAGAGCTCATCCTTCTGAGGCTCCATGGAATCGTAAAGCCCATGAGTGACTTCAGGAACAAGGCTGGGGGTGTCACACTGGAGAACAACACATCCCTGGAACTCCAACCCCTTCCTTTGGGTCTGTGCCAGCTCACCAGCAGCAGCCTGGTGCAAAGAGCAATATCATGGCCAGAAAGTTTTATGGGCTGTGTCAGGCTCTGGCTGACACAAAGCAGCCAATAATTTATGGCAATCTCATGTACTACAAAGGCAAAACATGTCCCTCTTGGATGGAGCTCTGCGAGCTGGAGGGATAAATCAGCTCCAGCAGGGAGCAAAGAGGAGAAAAGCAGAAAAAAGACTCCAAATGTTCTATTTGGACCCTTTGGAAGGAGGAGGGAGAAGGGGCCCTGCAAATGCCCTCCTGGTGTGGGTACTGTGGGCTGGCCAGGACAGGCACCGGGGCTGTGCCGTGGTTTCTGAGCCCTGCCTGGACAGTCACCTCCAACATCTCCTTCCATCACCTCTTATCCGTGACCACATGAGCCCCCCATCCTCCTGGAGCCCACCTGGGCTGCAGAATGAGGAGGTTTTGTCCCCCAGAGCTGTGGAGGGGCTGGGGGTGCTGTCTGGGGGGTGGCAGGGGTGCACTCAGCAGCCACTCCTTCTTCCTGCCCAGAGAGGAGGCACAGCCACAGCACTGTCCTCAGGCCTGGCACAGGGTTTGTGCTTTTGGCCAACAAATCCATCCTCTGGAATGACCCCAGGAAACTCAGCTCTACCTTAGATTCTGCCAGGAGGAACAGCACCCATGGGTGCTTTCTCCGAGCATCACCTCAGCCCACACAGAGCAGCACAACCCTGCAGAGGTGCTTCACTGCACCAGGGGCCAGAGTTCCCTCACACCTGGAGCAGTGCCACTCCTGCCATGATGGTTCTGCCACAGGGACCAGGCTCCCTGGCCTGCTGATCCCTCATTTCCACCATGCTTACCCACCACGGTCCCACAGGCTGGATCATTCCCAAATTGCACGTGTGCCCTTCAATTTCTCAGCTAAATTAAGAGAGTCGTTTGTCTTACAGCCAACCAGATAAAAAACATGGAAAGACATCAGGAAACTCAGCCTCTAACAAGTCACACTTTCCCTCTCTCTTCTCCTCAATGTGGAGAAATTTCCAAGGAGAAACCGTGGCAGCGTTATTTGTCTTTGTTTTTGGGAAGAAAAGCAAGTGGATTAAAAGCAAACAAAAGGAGCTGTGGAGTCCCAGAGGCTCCCTTGCAGGAGTTCAAAGGAAAAAAAAAGGAATAAAATGCTGGGAACATTAGAGCAAGACACTTAAGCTTTGAAGACCATATCAGTTATGGATGAATTAAAACACACAATAATTAGCACTGAAAGCTCCAATACCTGAGGAGATGGGGAAAATTGGTTTCTTCATGCTCATCAAGCCCTTGCAGGGATGCTCCTGCCAGGATGGGTTTAGGGGCCGGGCTCTGTGCTGTTCCTGGCAGTGTCTGCCCGTGGTGGCTCAGGGGTTATCATGGGGAGACACGCTGCTGCCTGCATGGTTTGGGATTGCAGCCCACCCTGGGAGCCCTGCCCGGAGCAGGGATGGCACAGCAGCCTCTGTGCTCCCCCCAGGAACCCTGCTAATCCCCGGGATGATGCCTCCTGGAGGTGGAGATAAGGAGGGAGGACAAAACCCCTGCAGGAGCCTTGGGAGGCACCTGAAGTTTATCTGCTCGGCGTTTGCCAGCTGGAGATTACAGGCTTTCATTTGCTTCTTTCCAATGGCAAGAGAGAAAAACAGTAAACAGGGAAAAAAATCCCATCGTGCATGCAAAGCATGATGCTCAAATAAATACCACGGCTATGTTATCCCATTAAAAAGGCATTTAGCACCGAGCTTTGAACACCTCGAGCTGCAGGATGCCTGGCTCTGGCTTGGTGAGTAAGGGGGATCAGCACCTGCCAACTGCTCCTGGCTGCTGCCTCACACCTTGGCAAACCCTTTCCTCCTGGGGCAGAAATTATTTAACAGAGCCACTCGGCTACAGACCTGCCCAGGAGTTAATTTACTTGAAAACCAACAAATCGGGTTAGGTACCTCTGTAGATGAGGAGTCCTGAGCGGGGAGGGGAGTCCAGCTCTCCAAGAATTCCACCTTTCCCTTTATTACCGAGTCGGGCTCCCCTTGCTCTTGCCCCTCCCGCCGTGGAGCTGGGGACGGAGCTTTTGAGCTGCTAATTCCTCTGGTGGTTCTGCAGAAAAGGGCTGGCTGGACCATTGTGCTCCGGTGCTGCTCCGAGGGCAGCGAATCGACACAATCTGCAGCAGATGAATGGGAAGGGAGCGCTTCCCTGTGCGCACACACAACACCGGGGCAGCGATAACGATGCTCGGTGGGAAGGGAAAAAAAAAACCATCCCAGGGAGATCTCTATCAAATAATGTGTTCCTGTTCCAGCGGTTCTCAGCAGTGGGGGGGCTGTGCTGGGCTCCGTGGCGCTTTGGGAGGGAAATTCAGAACGGTGGAGATTAGAAGAAGTATAAAATTCTGTTTGCACTGCAACAAAGTCTATCAAGTTGCTGCTTTTTTTTGGAGGAAGTGGTAAAATGGGGCAGTAAGGGCCAGATCCTGCCCTTCCACCTGCATGGGTTGCACTGGTGGCTGCACCAGCTCAGGATTTACAAACTGGGTTTGCAGGGGCATCCCTTGTCCTTGGTGAGGTGACAAGAGCAGGGGATGTGTCACCCACCTCCATCCCCCTCTGTGGAGCCTCTCTGCCCTAAACATCCCCAAATCTTCACAGGTCCCTCTCCTCTTCTTTTTTTTTTTTTAATTATTATTTTTCCCTCCCTTCCATTGAGCTAAGGAATCAATTCGAGCAGATCAAAGCTGACCCATCCTGCCAAAACTTTCATTCCTTTAGATGGGAAAGATGTGAGACACCCTCATGACTTTTGCCTCCAGCAGCACATTTCAAACCCTCCCTCGCTCAGGAGAGCAGCCGTGCTCCCACTGCTAAGGAGCTGCAAAAAGGGCAGCACAGCAGGTGAACTGCAGCCAGCAAGGCTTTGCTGTGCTATTTTAACAGCTCTGCACCAAGCGTTTTCATCCTGGGCCATAAATTTGAAAAGCCTTTTCACCCTGGAATATTTAATCCTCCTGCTGAGTGCCTCAGATGAGCAAACATCCTTCTCACGGAGGAGTTTGAGGCTTCTCCTTCCATCATTTCCCCCTAATCTTGGGATGAGAGGATGGAATCATGGCTCAAAGCCACGCAACCCCTCCCTATCCAATTTTCCCATCTGCAGAGCCCAGGTGATGGCAGGGACGCTGTTTCCAAGGTCCCCCACGCGGTGTGTGCCAGGGGGTGGCTTTCCCCGAGGGAGGTGACATCCCAGCCAGGATGGGACCCGCAGGAAAGGCTGAGCCCTCCTTGAGGCACTGCCACTAGATGTCAGCGGAGACTGGAGCTGGGGATGGCTGGGGAAGGGCTGATCCGTGCTGGGAAGCAGGGAAAAGGAAGGAAGGAAGGAAGGAAGGAAGGAAGGAAGGAAGGAAGGTTCCTGCTGTACGCTTTCTTGCAGCACCTGGGGACACTTTGTGTGACCTGCCACCCCCAGGCATTGGTTTGGAGGTTCAGGATTCCCAACTCCCCATCCCTGGCACTGAGCAGGGAGCATCCCTCATCTGAGCAGGCAACTGCCCCTGGTTAGGCAATAAACGGGGTGTGGGAAAAGCAGGGGAAGGAAATCAGGGCCTTTCTTTGAAGGGTGGGCTACAGGCACCTTATTGGTGTTCAATGGGGCCAACCTGTGGCATGGAGTGAGCTGTGGGCTCAGCTGTGCCCCCATCCTGAGCTCTGTGCTGTCCCCAAAATCCAGTCACCAGCAAGAATGGATTGTCCATTTAACCTCCCCCTAAAATCACCCACCCCTGTTTAACACCCTCCTAAAATCCTCTGAGCCTGCCAGATCCTTTGCTTTCCTTTGCAATAGGCTTTGCCCCACACGTGAAGGATTATTTTGGTTTCTCCCAGAGGGTGAGACACTGAGCCAGGCTGGGATGCTCCAGGGCAGAGGGCAGCCCCCATCCTGACCCCCCCAAGCTGGATCTGCATCCTCCCTCTCCTCAGGTCTGCTGCTGCCTCCACTGCAACTTCCACCTGGGACCAGTCCCCTCTCCAGCAGGCTGGGCTCACTCACAGCATTGACACATAACAAATAAACAGCAAACACCTTATTTTCATGGAAAATGAGGAATGGGGACATTACTAAGCAGAGAGGTTTGATTTTGTGCTCGCTGAGTTATGACACATCAGTGGCAACCTCCCAATGAGATGCAGTTTCACATCACCAGTGGACGACCATTTAGGCAGAGTTTGAAGTAAATTCCCCAGCAAAACACTTCAAGATCACTTTTTCCCAGCAAACATCCCCTGCAATTTCCATTTTCTAGTAAAAAAAAAAGGTGATTTGCATCAAATTCTCAACTATTTCTTGTTGTGGGCTGAAGGTTCACAGATATTAAATGGTACAGGAAGGTAAAACTCCCATTCTCTTGCCAGTCTGGGGCTCCCTTTGTCCTCCCTGTTTCCAGACCTGGCATCCATCCCTCAAATACAAAAAGTTCAGTTTCCAGTTCCATTTCTGTTCTTCCAAATATGTTCCAAGACTGAAAGGGCTACAGAAGAGCAGCCACTGTTGTGCAAGGCCCACACCCTGAAAGCCCACTGAAAGTAAAAAAACTGATCAAAAGATTTCAGTTCCTTTAAGCTTATTTATTAAATTTTGGTTCAGTTTGATTTTTACTTTTCAGTTTGATTTTTCTTTTTTCTNACTCTGAAAGTAAGGAAACTCAACAAAAGATTTCAATTTCTTTAAGTTTATTTTAAAAATTTTGGCTCAGTTTGATTTTTCTTTTTCAGTTTATTTTTTTTTTCAGTTTGATTTTTCTTTTTTCTCCATGGTTTATTGGCTGAAGAGGTTCTTACAGCCTTGCACCCACTGGGGGTGGATGGAGAGAGCTTTGCTGGGCTGGAATCACCTTTGAGTGAATCACCTTTGCCAGCTGAGGGCAGAATGAGGGAGGGTGTTCTGCTCTATTATTTCCCAGGATTTTAGGCAGCATGTGCATGGGTGGGGATTTTGGTGGCTCTGAGCTGCTGTCTTGGTTTGCAAAGACAGGTGTCTGCCAGGGAAAGCTGGAGCTTCCCTTGGAATGGAGAATGTAACCCCCTCCCTCTGAATTATTATAATTTTGCAATTAAGGGGCTTTCAGGCAAAGATATGGGAATAGGAATAACAGTTCCTTACTAGGAATATTAAAAATAAAAATGTAGTAGTTAAAAAACCCCAACCAAACAAAAAAACTACCACACACAAAAAACCCCCAAAAACCAAAAAACTTTTAAAAAAGCCCAAGCAAACAAAATATCCTAGAAACCCTGACAGAGTCAGAATACAGCCTGACACCCTGTTGCTCAGGGTGTTGGTGTCAGTCCAATCNGATGGCCCATGAACAGCAGAGATCCCTGCAGGGAGGATGGGTCCTGGAAGGGATAAAGAACAAACCCTGCCCCAGCTGGTTTAACAGCTGCCCATTGACAGAAAATTCCCCCTGGAGTTCTGAGGAATGGGTTATACAAGAGACAAAGAAAACACCTCCCCAACCAGTTCCAACAGATGGCAAACAGAACACACACCTTTGGTTACATCTTGCAACCCAAGCCAGCTGCCAGGGTAAAACCAGCCCTGAGCAGCTCTGCCACATCCACACCCAGGCCTGGAGGTGCTCATGGGGATGCTGTAAACCCTGAGGGAGATTTGCAGGGTATTAACCCCCCTCCCCAAGATGCTTTTGGAGCCACAGGGGCCAGGGGAGGCTTTAAGAGACATTTTTGGCCCAGTCCTGGCTGACACATTTCAGGGTGGCCCCGGGGCAGGGGGACAGAGCGAGGCCACCCCTGAGCCCTCCTGGCAGAGCAGCCCAGGCTGATAATGCATAAAGCACCAGGAATAACAGCTCCATGCCAGCAGCTCCAGCAGCCCAGCTCCAGGCTCCAATCCCATCCATTCTTGGGAAGGACTGATAAAAATCCAGCCACCATCCTGGAATCCACAAAGCCTGGGAGGGCTGGGGGCAGCCTCAGAGTTCCCAGCAAGCAGGAAAACAGCTATTAGGCTTTTTGAAGCCTTCTGAAGGGAATTAAAAGGGAATTAAGTTGCTCACTTCAGCTTAGTCAGTACAAATAAACCTTCAGCTGTTGGATTAGCAATGCCAGAGCAGGAGTGGTGGCTGCTGGAATTTCTTTCTTTCCATTTTTTTCCACCTTTTTTTTTTTTTCCCTCCCTTTTTAATTTCATTCTTGTCATTTAGGGCAACAGAGTGTCAAGGCAGGCTGGATTTTTTCCAAGCAAGCTCTGACTTTACAGCCACTGTGCTACTGCTGTCATCCTTTGTGGAAATAAAGGAAGAAGCAAAACCAACCAAACCAAAACCTTAATCCCAATTCACACCGATGCCTTTCACCCCCACAAGAGCCCAATGCAGATCTAATTTTTTATATATTGGAGAATACTTGGGAAATAAATGAGCAGTTTGCTCTGAAATCCAGAGCAGAGCTGGCACAAAGGCAGCCAGGGTGACCCATCCCTTCCCTGAATTACTGAATTAATGTGAGGAACACTGATTTCTTCAGGCCTCAGTTTCCCCTACTGCAAAATCCCACTGCTATTTTCTTCAGTGCATGGATGCACGGAATCATTTAGGTTGGAAAAGACCTTTAAAATCAAGTGCAGCCCTTAACCCAGCACTGCATGACTGAATTTCAACTTTTAACTGTGCTTATTTAAATAAATACAGATATATAGATATAGATAGATATATAGATATAGATATAGATATATAGATATAGATAGATTTAATCATGGAAGCAGAGAATCATTTAGCTTGGGAAGGACCTTTAAGATCATTGAGTGCAACTGTTAACCCAGCACTGCATGATTGGATATCAGCTTGCAAACCTATTTTATTTATATAAAAATGTATATATAATTATGGAAGCACAGAAAAGTTAAGGCTGGAAAGGACCTTAAAGATCATCGAGTCCAAGTGCTAACCCAGCCCTGCAGGATTGGGTTTGCAGTTTGCAAAGCTGTCTCTAGATCTATAAATGCACACACATAAATGCTATTTATAAAGGGGGAAAATGGGAATTTTTTGATGCAGGACAGACACACTCAGAAGAGGTCACAGCATTGCAGCCTGGAGCTGCGTTTCCTGAGTTAAACTCAAGCAAGAGGTAGGACAAACAACCAGGAAAGTGTCTGGTTTGAGGCCAAAGCGGGTGCTGGATCCAGGTGGGATGTGTGAACCCCAGGATCTTCCATCATTCCACTGGGTGCAGATGCTTCATTTGGGCTCTCTCCATGTGCAGGACACCAGCTGGGGCCTCTTAAGCTGGGTTTTTGTGGTTTCCCTGAGAGGGGTTTTAAGCAGAGTTTTGAACCCCAGCAGCACTGGTACAGCCCATGGTGCTGGTCAGGTTTATCCACCTCCTGTCCTCTCCCAGCAGGATCCAGCTGGGAGATCCACCACAGATCCACCACATATCCACCACAGATCCACCACAGAGCCAAACCCCACACCCAAAGCAGTCCTGCTGACACTCAGCTCCCACTCCCTGCTGCTGGATGGGATCTGGGCCCCAGCTAAGGGTGTGTGGGGTGAAGAGGTGAGTTCTTGGCACAGGGAAATGTCAGCATGCCCGAGCATCCTGGCAGAGCAGTGCCCTGTCACCTCCCCCCTGCAGGACAGATCTTCCCAAGGATGGAGAAAGAGCTCAGGGTCCTTGTGCACACCAGGGTGGGCTTTTATCACTTCAGGCCTGGGGGCTGGGCTGGTCTTTTGGGTGGTCCTGGGAGACCCCTGGGTGCTGTTCCAGAGCAGAGGGAGCTCAGCTCTGGGGGTTTGCAGGGATGGAGCTGCAATTCCATCCCTGGTGTGACACACGGGGAGCCCACACAGCACAGACCCTCCTTTCCTCTGAGTCAGCACAAAACACGGGCACAGCTGAGCAAATACCAGCTCCACACGCAGCTACTAATTGGGTAAAGCTCATCTTGGGCTGTTTGCAGAGCTCTCTCAGGGAAGGTTCAGCAGCTGAGGGGTTATCCCTCCTCACCCAGCTGCTCTGGGGGCTGCAAGTCGTGTGGGGGCCTTGCTGCCCCAGGAACCCAAGGGATGAAGGATCCCCATGTCCCTGGCAGGCTGCATCCTGCTGCCCCCAGCATCCCAGTTCTCCCAGGGCTTTCCCAAAGGGCTGCTCCAGCCATTTCCAGTGCTGCTCCCTTCTAAAGTCCCTGTTTGCTCAGGATGTTTTCCCAAGCACCAGCCCAAAGGAGAGGTCCAAAGGCAGCTGCAGCAAACACATTTCAAAGGCTCAGGGAAATATTTACAGCCCTGAGCATTTGCTCTGGATGCAGCACCCAGTGCAGGCCCTATCTCTGCTCTCAGGCACCCTCTTACTCTTCTCTCTGCCCCCATTTCCTTTCCTGAGAGCCCTTCATGCCCCAAAAATGGACAGTGGGCTGAGAGCTGGATGGATCAGAGAGGAAACCCTATAAAAGGTTCATGTGGCAGGTAAAACCCTATGGCACAGTCTGGACTGGGCTCTGACACTGCCTGAATGCCCCACAGCACCCCAGAGCTGGCAGGGGAAGGATTTCCTGACTGTGAGGGGACATTGGACAGTGGGAGGGTCAAGAGCAAAGCTCAGATGAAGCAGGAGAGGAGGGAGATGCCGAGATTCTCTCTCCAGAAATGTCCCACACGTGGCACAATGAGGCACAGACAAGAATGGGTTTAGGTCAGCACTCCCAGCCCTGATCCTGGGCCCTGGAATCATTTCACAGAATTGTTTAGGCTTCAAAAGACCTCCAAGGCCTGATCTCTGTGCTGCCAGCCAGACCATACCCCCATTATTAAACATCTCCAGGGGTGGTGAATCCATCCCCTCCCTGGACAGCCCATTCCAATGCTTGACCACTTTTTCCATGAAAAAACTCTTCCTGATGATGAACCTGAACCATTGTCCCAATGGAAAACAAACCCATTTGCTGTTAGCACCGAGCTGCTTGAGCTGAGGGCTGAGCTATTGAACCATTTTGCTCTGGCAGAGCCTGGAGATGAGGAGAGGGATCAGGAATTTCAACCCCAATGTGCCCAGGGAGTGGGCTGGGATGGGGGGAGGGTGGCAGAGCAAAAGAGAGAGAGAGATCCTGCTTGGAACACCTTTGCTGCACCAAAAAAGGTTGTGATTGCTGTGAGTAACACCCAGGAAATCATGTTCAAAATAATTGAACATGATTTAACACCCAGGAAAGTGTTAAAATGGGGTTAAAAAATTCCTCCACTGGCAGCCTGGGGCTGGCATCACTCTGGATTTATGCAGGGACTGACTGGCTGCAGCACAGCATCACCCCAGGGCTTCAACAGAGGGATTCCCTCCAGGGAGAAGAGCATTCACCCAGTGCTGACCTCTTACCATGTCTTTACACATCTCTTATTTTCCAAACTTCTGCTTTCTTGAGTGTGAACAGCACAGTGTGTCACCCCCTCCACGCTGTCCCCACAGAGGGAGGAGGTGTCACACACCTGGGGACAAATCCCAGAGCTGCCACTTTCTGCAGGCCTTGCCTCCCTCCTGCACCCCAGGATAAAACACCCCTCTACACCCCCCAAAATCAGTGGGAACTGACCTGCCAAAATCTAAATGAAGGAGCAGCAGCTCCTTCAAAGCAAGACTTTGCTGCTGCCACCAAGGTGCCAAGCCCCAGTGCCTCTCCCTCTGCTGCTATTCATCTTGACAATGTCTTTTCCAATAAATTCTCTGGCTTCCCAGGCCTTGTGCTGCCTGGCATGTAATACTTAGGCTCTTAAGAGGGTGTTTCATCCCCTCTTTCCTCTCCTGCTGCTCACCTCAGAGCAGTATTGAGGTCTGTGTGTGCTCCTTCCCCGTGTGGCTCCTGCAGCCAGGCAGGGTCAGGCTGGGAGCTGCAGAGCCCTCGTGAGGGCTCAGAAGTACCTTGGGTTCCTTTGAGGGTGGCAAGAGACCAAAACTGCTTTGTATGAGCCCTCTGGGATGGGTGGTGCAGGAAAAAAAGGATAAAACATCTCTGGGGAGTGTCCTGCCCTTGTGGGTTCAGCCAGCCCTGGTGACACCCCCTGAGTGGGTTTTGTCTTTGCCTTGGCTTTGTGTGCAGGGAAAGCAAAGCATGAGCTGGCTTTGCTCAGACACACATTTCCATTGCTGCTGGGGCCATGGAGAGCAGGCAAAGCCTCTGGACAATCTGAGTCCCTGCAGAGCCCAGAGCATCCCCATGCATGGACAGGATCCCTCCCAGGCTGCAGAAATCCAGCTCAGTAACTTCTGTGACAGCTCCCACGGGCTCTGGCTCGCAGGTTTGTCTGGACAAGATGTGCTGGACACAGGGTGGACAAAGGGACAGTGGCAGATGGGACAGGGAGTGTGGGATCAACTCATTCCCTGCAAGAACCTGCTTGGTTTGCAAACATCACCTCTGTGCTTGCAGCAAATGCACAGGCACGGCTGCAGAGCTGCCTGACAAGTGATGAATTCGGCCCTGGCCTAAAAATGTCAGTTGATGTTCTCCTTCCCCATGACAAACGTGCTGGGTTTGATGGTAATCGAACTGGGGGCACAACTCGGGGAAGCTCCAAACACAGACACAGCAACCAAACTGTCCAATAAAATCTTAACCCTTCATCAGCCTCTCTTTAGATAGATCATTTATGGTTTTTCCAAGACAGAGGAAATGAAGATTCCTTCATTTCAAGCAGCTGCTGTGTGGCCCAGGCCAATGGTGAGGCAGAGGCAGCTCAGAAGCTCTGGGGAGGGTGGACAGGGCTGGAAAACCTGGAGCAAAGAGCATCCAACCCCTCTGGAGCACCAAGCTGCTGCCCCAGCCTGGAGCTGGTGCAGAATCACTGGGATGAGCCTGGTCCTGCAAATGAAATAATTGAACATGATTGCCTGCCCTACTCGGATCGTGGCCAGCACCCATCACAGAAACATCATCCACAAGGAGATTTATTTGTTAATGAGGGAGGGAAAATAACAGCTCTGTTCTGCTGCCAAACACGGCCCTGGAGCTGGTGGGTGTTGGCATGGGGTGAACTGGGGCCAGACTGGGCACAGGGACCAGTCCTGGGAGGCTCAGGCTCCTGCTGGGCTGGGGGTGATGGTTTGTTCTGGGCTGATGTAGCACTGAGGGTTTAAAAGAGGCTGAATGGGCAATGTCCCTGTTCCCATTCTCCAGCTCTGATTAATGGGGTTTGCTCCCTGCACCTCATTATCTGATCAGGGGGGAACAGCTCAGCCACTCCTCAGGAAAAACAATGAGCAAGCAGAAAGAGAAAAATGCCTACAATAGACCTTTGCTAATAAAACCCATGACAAGGATAATAAATGAACCTTTCCTCAGCTGTCCTTCCTGTCCCAGAAACCATCCCTTGCTCTAAAGCACCAGTGAATATTTTCTCTTTTCCAGCACTGAGAAGGTTCAGCTGTCTGGCACTGCAGGATTTTTCCCCAGCTTGGAGCAAAGCACCTGAATCTGATCTCAGGGACTGGATCCTCATAAAAGGTGGAAATCTTGGAGCAGCTGCCACTCCTCACTGGGACATCCAGGCTGAAAATAAACTGTTTTGAAGGATTTAGATTTTGATATTGTGTATTAATTTGTTATCAAAGTGATAACAGTGAGCTGGGATCCAGAAGTACATCCCAGATCCCTGAGCTGCAGGGGGAAAATCCCTGTGTTATTACACAAACAAAGTGAGAGTGAAAAACACAAGTTTTGTTTGTATATGTGCAAAATCTTATGTTTCATTGAGCAAAACCTGGATTTGCTGGAGGTGTGGGCCAGCATCCCTGGGATGTCACTCCTGGGGCTCCTGGGATGGGCCCCAAACCCCAGAGACAGCAAACCCCCTGAGTTTGCCATGCAAAACCTGCCCAGGACCATTTCTCCCTCTTATTTTCCACTTTCACATTTTTGCCCAGCCCCTCTCTCTGACAATTTGCTCTCACAGAACCGAATTTGGAGGATCAGGGTGTTTAAATCCATTTCCACAGGATAGGTTTAACTGGACAGGTTTTGCTTTAAGCTCAAGTACCCTCCTGAGGATTCATTACCAAAATCCATCCACTTGCCATTTGTTGCTAATGGGAGGGAAGATGAGTTTTGAATAATTAAAACGTGGCTCCTCTCTGCCTGCTCCTGGACAGAGCACAGGATGTGCTGCTGCTCTGCCCCTGCTCCAGGATCCCAGCCCTGAAACCCTCCTAAACTCTTTACCATTCCTGCAACCTCCTTAAATATTTACTGAGGCTCCTCTGAACTATTTAGGAACCCTACAAACCCCCAAACACTTTACAGAAACACAAAATGTGCCAGTGTTTCACCACCTTCGCCATAAATAAATTTCTTCCTTATATCTAGTCTGAATCAACCCTCTTTTAGTTTAAAAACATCATTCCTGTCCCGTCACCAGCCCTGTTAAAAAGTCTGAATCCCACAAACTCCCTGTTTGCAGGACACAGGCAGGATCCTGGCTGGGACATGAGCTCCCAGTGTGGGTTCTGGGCTTTGCAATGCATCAGGTGCACATCAAAGACCTAAAACAAAAAAAAACCCAAACAAACAACCAACAACAACAACAACAACAAAANGGAAAAAAATCCACACCAAAGAAACCCCACCAAAACAACCCCCCCAAAAAAAACCCCAAAACAACAACAAAAAATCACAGCTTTAATCTCTTCCACATCCCAGTCTGGAGTTGCTGGCTCTCCAGAGGGCTGGGCTGCCCAGGCTCTTTGGATGGCTCTCGCTTCCCCTCGCAAGGGCAGGGGGGAAAGTGATGACAAATTCCTCCAGTTAATTAAAAAAGCCCCACTTCAACAACATAGCAGAGCTTTTGAACTAATTTATGAGCGTTTATCCATTTTGTCCTGGCACAATCTCTGTGGAAATGTAAAATTCAGCTCCTGCATGATTTTTTTCTTTGCATTGACTGGAAGGAGAAAGAACGAATAGATTCTGCTAAATTAATTATCAGCATTGATTTCTTGCCTTTTTTATATTTTTATCCCAAGACAGAGCCCTCAGTAACTTTGAAGAATCTCCAGCACTCAGGCTTGGAAAATTGATCTAGCAGTTTCTGTGAAGCAGCATTTCCAGGCTCCCCTTCCTCAAAATACACTCTAAATGTTAATTTGCATGCTCCAAAGGAACCAGGTGATTTGTCATTATATTTGCCTCCTCTCCCAGATGTAGCTTCTCGTTCCCTTCTTAATTGATTTTCATATTTAGATTCAGTTCTAGGGAAAGTAATTTGGGGACTGAATTGGGGAGAGAATTAATAGCTGCCAACAAATGGGAACTTGGATGGGACTTCATTAGGGCCATCCGAGTGCCCAGCCCGGGCCTCTCTTCCTCCAGCACTTTCATTTTCGTCATCTATTATAAATCATTATGGTGAAAAATAGCTACAGAACAGACACTCCTCGCTGCTTCTGCAAAGCTGAGGTGAAAACTGCCAGATAAAGGGGAAGAATTTGCAAATGTTCATTGGAATAAAAGGCCTGGAGGGTCCTTGCTGGCTCCATCCATCCTTGCTGGTGGGAGATCAGGTGTGCAGCACCAGGGAATCCCTGCAGCCACACCCAGAGGCCACGGGGATCATCCCCAGTGAGGTGTGATGTGTGTCCCCAGGTGGGTGTCACCTTGGGATGTGTCCCTGTCTCTGGCTGCAGCCATCAGGAGCTGATGGGAGGGGACAAGAGCCCAGGGTGGAATCCAGCCAGGATTTCACAGCAGAGATCCCAAAGGCACCCAGGGAAGTGCAGCCACAAAAAGCAGCATGGAAATCTCCTGGGATAATGGCATCCCTGGCCTTTTGCAGCTGGCACCTATGATGGTTCTGGCTTCTTTGCCAACGTTGGGATTGATACACAGGAGTCAAAGTTAATGTTTGGACTTGGATGTTTATTATGTTTATGTTTAGTGGATGTTTATTATTTCTTATCTATTTACAGACTCACTAGCCATGAGCTCTAACTAGCAAATTAGAGAAATGAGGTAAAATGGGTGCCTCTAACTCTTTCCAATGTTATTTGAATGCTAATTACTCAATACCAAGGTGACACCTATATTATTTATATTTCTGACCCAATGACCACCCAAGGCCTGTAATGCAGACCTTTTCCACCCAATTACAGAAAACCACCCAAACCCATGAAGAAGAAGGAAGAAGGAAGTGAAGGTGAAGAAGAAGGACTTAGACAATGCCCAGAATCCTCCATCTTCCCCCATACATTACTACACACTAAAATCTTAAATCTGAGTTTTTCACCCTGTGAGATCACACCATACAATTCAAACTCCACACCCACAACCCCAGTGCCATCACTCAATCTCTGGAGCCTGTTCCATGGCCTCAAATCAAATGTGGTGCTTGCTTGAGGGTCAGCACCTTTTAGCACAGAAAGCCTGAAATTTTCAGCCTCCAGGTGTCCTTCCGGCACCCACAGCCTGCATTTCCCTTTGCCCACACAGGACACACAGCAGTGCTCGTGTCCCCTCCCTGCTCAGGGGCCTCAAAGCCAATGGGATGCTCGTGGTGGCCAAATTCCTGTGAACTTTGGCTGGGAGAAGCCTGGAGCCCAAGAGCCCCTGGTGCAGCTGAGCCCTCCTGCCCTGAGACTGCTCTGAGCATCCCAGGGCAGCTCCACAGCCCAGGGAAGGCTTTGGCAGCCTCACCCATCCCAGAGCTCTCCTTAGCATCACTGAATTGACAGCCAGGAGGGCAGCAGGCAGGGCAGGAGCTGATGGGAATCAGCAAAGCAGCACAACTTCCCCAGCTCCATCAGCTCAGGGGGCTGCACTTCCACTCACACTTTTAGCACCTGAACTTTTAAAACACAAAACCCCAAAAACATGCCCAAACCAACCCATCTTTTAAGGAAGAACTGGTTTGGGGTTTTTTTTTCTACCAGTAAGTTTCATTTTAGGGTTTCTCCAAGCCTGGCTGACTGCAGAAAGTTTCATCCTCTCTTCTAAACACAGTTAATTCTCTTATAAATTAACTTACACAGTGTCACAGCGCATTACCTCACCTTGGAATATTTTCATTCTGACTTTGCTGTGGCTGACGAATGGAACAATGCCTGGATTTTCTCTGGGGGTGCTTTACCCACAATGTAGCTTATTAAAATACAGCTGACTGCAGAAGAAATAGCACTTCTTCAGCGGGGCCTGGGTCATCCAGTGAAACCCAGAAAATGAAGAATGGTTCATGGCAAAACTGTTAAATCAGCAGCTCTTGCATGGAGCAGCTCTGGGATTTCCTGTGATCACTGGAAGGTGCCAGGCAAGGTGCCATGGGCCACCAGCTGGCTGGAGAGCCAGGCCCCTGGAGAATGGCACAAAGCCACCTCAAGGGGTGACAGCTTGGCTGAGCCCTGACAGTGACAATGTCCCTGCCACCTGCTGTGGCCAGGGAGCTGTGCCCACCCTGGTGGCTGCTGTGATTTATTCCAGCACTCAATCCCTGGCTGTGAAACGCTGTTTGTTTACAGAAGGGGCCACGAGGCAGAGCAAGGCGCCTCCACTTCTGTTTGTGTGTGTCCTTCCTGCCCTGTGCCTGAGCCATCAGCGTGGCCCTGGGGTTTTCCCGTGTTTCCAGAGATAGCTTTCCACATTTCCAGAGGCAGATGTGTGCCAGGGACAGCGATGGCTCCAGCTGAAGGCACCAGGATGCCTCCAGCAGCACCAAAACTCCCCACGGGAATGTGGGGCTGGGGAAAGCCCTGGGCAGGGAGATGAAACTATGGGAGAGCCCTTAACCCTGCCCTGCTCACCAGCAGCGCCTGCCTGTGGCCTCCTCCCTCCCCCAAAACAGAAAGGAGATGCAAACCCCCATTTCCCCCCCTTTTACAGCTCTCTGAGTCAGGGAGGGGTCATTAACCCTTCCCCACCCAGACACCCTCCCCCAGTTGGTGTTTCCATGTGGGTCCCACCCCATTTCTTCCCTCTCCAGCCCCCCATCTCTTCCCAGCGTGTTCTTTGGCTGCTGCAGGCAGTGATGAGGAAAGGCAGGTGGTAAATGGAGTCATTTTCTGGAGCGAGGTCAGCGAGAGAAGGAGCATCAGAGGAGCCAAGGGAGCTGTTGAAAGGCCGAGGAGCTGTGGGAGATGTGATGGGCAGGGAGGGAGGGAGGGAACAGCAACCCTCGGCTGGGAGAGGAGCAGTCCGGGGTCACCCCCTCCCCCCAGCAGGATCCCACCCAGCAGCCAAAGTGCCCCGTGTCCCCTTGGGCTGGCCCTGGGGACACCCAGAGATTGCTGGAGCCCAGGAGCCCCTGGGGCAGCTGAGACTGCTCCGAGCATCCCAGGGCAGCTCCGCGGGGATGCCACAGCCCGGGAGAGGCTTTGGCAGCCTCACCCTTGCCGGAGCTCTCCTCAGCATCATTTAATGCGATCCTCAGCATCTCTTCATGCTCCACAGCCTCCGGCTCTGCTGGGTCANTGGTCCTTAGCATCATTTAATGTGATCCTCAGCATCTCTTCACGTGCTCCACAGCCTCCGGCTCTGCTGGGTCACTCCAAGGCTCCTCTTCAGTGCCTCAGTTTCCCAGCCCGGCCCCCGGGGCTGCTCTGCGCTGTCACAGCCTCCGCAGTGATTTGTCACTCTCTGCTGAGGGATGTAAATCCCAGCCAGACCCTTCTCTCCGTGTGTCCCGGGGAGAGCGGAGGCTGATGAGCCGCGGCAGCAGAGCCCGGCCGGAGGGAGGCAGAGATGCTCCGGAGCATCCCGGTGTCCCCTGGCCGGGCTGGGAGAGCCCCAGGGTGTGCAGGCACGGCTGTGCTCGCTGTTCCGCCGAGCTCAGCGATCCCTCCCGGCTTTCCCGCAGCCCAGCCGGGCCGGGAGGCGGTCGGAGGGGCGGTCAGAGGTGCCGGGCTGCTGGAGGAGAGAGGGCAGCCACCCCAAGGATTTCATGGAAATTCATCCCCCTAGAGCCAGCACAGCCCCTTAACCTTCATCCCCTCTGCCCTGGCAAAGCTTGGCTTGAGCAACACCCGACCCCATCCAAAACTTCACCGTGTCCTGATGATCTCTGCCTACAGCTCCTGGCACCATCCCTCCCATCTTTGACCAACATTTCATTTTCCTCCAAATCTGTGCCAAATCTGCCCAGAGTCACCCAGGTCTGAGGGCAGGAGCTCCAGGACAGGGCAGTGCCAGGGAGTGGGACAGCAGCCGCTGCTTCCCAAATCCCTTCTTAATTATGAACGATGAACACTTGAAGATCTGACCCGGGGTGGCTGCTGTTGAGTCATCCTGCCTTTAATTGCTTGCAAATATTGCACTGTCTCACAGTGTGGGCTGTAAATTACCAGCAAATAAAGTGTGGAAGCTGTTTTACAGCTAATATATCGTTTCTTAGGAAAGTTTGGGATTAAATGGATCTTCCTGCTGAGCTAACAGCCCCTTTCCCTGGGAATTGGGCTGTGTGAGGGCTGGCACGGGGATTGCTGACCTCTTGCTGGACCTCGCCTGCCCCTTGCAGGTGGGAAGAGCCATAGAGGGTGGGAAAACAAAAACTGGATGCATCCAGTCCATCTGCTGAGAAAATGTCGGTGCCACTCTCTGAGAGCCCCAGGAGTGCCAAACACTATTTATCAATATTTCCCAATACCCCCTAAGGTGAGTCTTTCTGAAGATTTCAACATGAGGGTTCATTAAGTGACTTCAAGTGAAAAAAGAAAAAAATAAATAAAAGCTGCTGTTCAGCAGTACAGATTTCCCCAGAGGCTTCTGTTATTATCGTCTTCCCAGTTATGAGTGATTTATTCTTAATGTTCCTGCCTTGGCATACACTGCAAATCATTGCTCCCGTTGTGAATCCACTTCAGCTCTCCTGGGAGGAGGGACAGAGCCACCACAGGTGCCAGCATCCCTCTGCCTTCCCCAGGAGAGCACCTGGGCTGTCCCTCTGCTCCCCACAAGCCCAGGGCATCACCCCTTGCTGATGTCTGTCAAGCCCCAGTCCTGGGGGATTAAAAGTTCTGCAGGGATTTTTGAGATGGGGATGGAATTTGGAGGTCTTTGCTGTGGGCTGGGGAAGCCTTTGGGGCTGGTGCCGTGTGGATCATCACATCCACAGCTGGTGGTGACCCAAGTCAGGCAGGATTCCTGCCAGCAGCCAGCCCTGCCAGGAAAATCTCCAAGAAAAGAATGTTAGAATTGCCCCCAGATTTAACCTCATTTATTAATTGCCAGCTCTGGATTCTGAGTGAGTCTATCCATCACCAAAATAAATCTTAAATGAATTCCCATCTCTGGACTCCAAGGACATCTGTCCATCACCAAAATGCCCCTGTCCCAGGAGAAGGGGGTGGGAATTGTTTGGGAATCTGAGGAAAGGGGAGAAAAAGCAGAAAAACAGCAACCACCTCTCTGGAGAGGTGCAGAGCACCTTGCAGAACAAATGGTGGCCAAGCAAAGGAAGGAAAAGGTGCCTCCTTTCCATGCCTTGAGCTGTTGGTTTCTGTCCTGGGCACAGGACCAGATGAATTGCAGGGTTACAGAGGGGCTCAAGGCTGAGCCACTGCAGCAAAAGTCCCAGCAAGGATTTGGCCCTGGCACCAGCAGGTGACAGCTCAGAATTGCAGCAGGATCTCCAGTCACATTAAAATGACAAATTTCCAAGCATGAAGCGATGACTTGGATGTGCTTCGTGTATGACTAACAGAAAATTAGATTCCACGTTGTTTCTAGATCATTCTCAGAGTCACCCTGGGAGGAAGTGGAAGGAATTCTTTGAAGCAAAGTATCCCCTCCCAAGAAATCAAGGTTATTTCAGGAATTTATAACTTCCTGTTGGCCATCAGAAAACAAAATCCACAACACCCTCAATCAGACATTCCCCAATCCACTGTGTCCCTCTGATTATCTAGAAATGGCAAATCAAGAGTTAAGAAGTGCTACAGCTTTTTTCCCAACCTTCCTCTATAACTCCACAATGAAGGATAATTAATTGATGAAAGCACTTGCTCTGCAAACTAAAATTAGCATTTTTATTTTTTTTTTTCTTTCAGCGTGTGCAACCTGCAAATCCTCAGCGCTCCCAGGGGCTGCTGCTGGGGGATGGATCCTGGGCAGGTGTTGGGCAGGGGTCAGTCCTTCAGGCCTTTCCACAGCACCTTGTGGAACAAAGGAGGATTTTGCAGGATCAGCCAGTGAGTTTCAACTCCATTTCAACTCCAAGTGCTCTACAGCTCCCTGAAAGGAGGTTGTGGACAAGTGGGGTCAGTCTCTTCTCCCACATAAGCACTAGGACAAAAAGGAAAAGGCTCCAAGCTGCACCAGGGAAGGTTTATTTCAATACTGGGACCAATTTCAGTGGAAAGGGTTGTCAGGCATTGGAACAGGTGGAATCACCATTCCTGCAAGAGCTCAAAAAATGTGCAGCTGTGATGCTGAGGGGCGTGGGTTAGTGGTGAGCTGTCAGTGCTGGGTTAATGGTTGGACTCCATGGGTTTAGAGACCTTTCCCAACCTTATCAGTTCTGTGATTCCACCCTAAGCATCGCCCTGAGGCAGAAGGAAGGAGAAGTGTCCGTGGTCTGTCAGTCCTGCATCACTGACAGCTTTGAAAAACCCTGCACATCCCCCTTCCTCCCCATCTGCTGCAGACTGCAAAGGGAAAGCACAGCTCCTAAACACACAGGGATGGATGAGATGTGTGTTTATCACATCCAGGATGATGGATGGAAACACTGTGGTTGTTTCCTGGGGGTGCCCAGTTCCTCACCCAGCATCTCCTCCAGAGCAGTCTCCTCACCAGGCACCCACAGCAATGCGTGGAATACATCACCCACCCCTCATGAAAAGCCTGGTGCAGTCAGCAAGGCATTTCCTCTGCCAGAAATACCTGGAAGAGAGTAAAAGAAGTGGAGAGGAAGGAAGCTGTAAAGCAGAGGAAGCTGGAAGGCATTCCCAACCTCAGCATGGTGATGCTCAGGAGCTGGAAAGGCATAAAAGAGTATCTGGTCTTTGTTCACCCCTGGAGCCACAATGCTGACAAAGATGAGCAAGAACAATAAAAAATCCACCACTCTGAGGTTTTCCTGGATGGATGTTAAGGCTTTTCTCAGTAAGAACTCTGAATAGTGTGAAAATAATAACAGAAAACATTTTTGTTGTCACCAGGGAGAAAGATGCATATAAAGGGGATTTTCCTGGCCAGGTTGTGCTGGCAGCAGCCCTGGGTACAAAGAGCTGCCACCCTAATTCCAAGAGCCACCTTGAAGGAACATTGGCAGGAAATGTGTCCTTCCCTCCTTCCCTCTCTCCTTCAGCTAATTTTGTATTTCTCTTCCTGGCTGTGCTGCAGAGTAATGAACGTGGGTGATTTGCCATCAGATAAATTGCACACCATTAGCTGCCTGTTTAGAGACCATATTTCCTCTTTGTGATGAGAGCTCAATATCTTTCCAATGAGTTATGACTTGGAGATCTCCTAGACCTGGGCTGTAAGTACCAAGCAATTACTGTGCCGTAATTCCAGGGCATAATTCCAGGGCTGCTCCCTTCCCTGCTGCACAGAGTCTCCCAAGCCTCCTCAGGTGGGCTGGAGGAAGCTTCTCCAGGTTTGAAAGGATGGATTAATGGCAGCTGTTTCCAGCAGCTCCCTTTTCCCTCCTCCTTCTCCATCCCCTGCCCAGTGATGCTCAGTGGGCTCCAGGGTTGCACTTTGCAATAGGAGTGGGTTGGAAATCACAGGAAAGTGGCCAAAATCGTGTGCCTACACACAAATTAAACCCTGGTGCTGCTGTCCCATCGTGCCCAAGCTCCCCTGGAGGGCTGACACAAACATCCCAGGCCAGCATCTCCAGGGATGCAGCTCAGGGCCACCTTCCCTGTCTGCATGATGCCTTGGAGTGGCTACCTGGAACACAGGCTAAAGATTAAGAGAATAACAGTGGGTATTTATTAAAGGCCTTCAATAGATAGACCTTGGGCAGTCAGAAACCTCTGAGAGGGGCTGCACCCGAGATGGACAATGGTCACGAGTTTTTCAGACAATTATGAGTTTGGTCCATTTACATATCAGGGATTAATTCTGCAATTACAGCTTCAGGTAATAAAGTCACATTCCCTCAGTTTGTTCCTCCCCTCAATCCACTTTTGTTTATACTTTTCAGGGCCTGAGGCAGAGTGTCCTTGAATATCAGGCCTAGAGGGCCTTAGATATTTTTGTCTGACCAAAATGAAGACAGTAACCAACACTTTATATGGAGTTCAGAGTTATACACTAAAGCAGTGCAGGATTTAAAAAATATAAAAGCTGAAATCCTAAGGCATCAGCACAGCAGAAAGAAAACCCTTCCTTCCCTTTAGGAAAATCTCTGTGTCCTGGGACTTCAGTGCAGAGCCACATTTGCAGCTTTAATAGAAACAATTATTGAGCTCTGAGGTCCCAGTCAAGGCTGGAGCTTGGGGTGGTGGAACCTTCCCAAACCCTGCTGGGAGCAGAGTCAGGAGCCCAGCTCTGGCAGCAGCTCCCAGCAAACAGCCTCATTCACGGATGATGGATAAGATTAATTAAGGAAGAGCATTCCTGATGAGCAATGAAACACCAGAGTAACCTCAGATGGATGAATGGACAGATGGGTGGTGAGAACCACAAACCCCTGATTTACCAGAGCTTCCCTTTCTGTAAAAATTTTAACAATGAGCTAAGCAGGAGACTTCCTGATTTTCTCTGTTTTTTTATTTTTAACAGCTTTTCTCATTCCTGACATCACTGTACCATCAGGCCTTGGAAACCCTCCCAATACATTCCCAAAAGGATCAAGTCCCTGGCAGCCTTGGTGGGGGTGACCCCAGCCCTTCTTGGCTGAGGAGCTGCTTGTTTGAATCAAAGTTGTTCTGTTCTACTTTAATCCCAGGTAAAGGACCCCATCCTGAGACAAACCAGGTTCAGATTTGTCTCTCTGCTTCCCTTCTCCAGGAAAAAAAAAATAAAAGAGAAGATTATTTTTCACAATGAATTTTTTTTTTGAATGATAAGTAACAGCAGAAACCTACAGGAGATATTTCAGCCTCTCAAACTGCTGACGTTGAAATGTATCCAGGAGACCATACTATGAGTATTTTAAATAGATCAAATAATCCTCGCTTTGCAAAGCCAGATTTTTCTGTCCCAGGCCCCAGGCAGGTGGAGTTCAAGTGAGTTTCGATGGAGCATTAATAGTGTGTTAATGAAGCCTCGCCCGCCGCTGCAATCTTCAAAGGCGCTCTTGTTTTTGAACTGTAATTGTCCACTGAGAAATGACAAAACAAACAGCAATTACTCTGGAAAAGGGATTTTTTTTAAAAAAAATGCTGCCAGTAGGACTGGAGCCCGTAAAGCAGCATCAGTGATACACACACGGAACTGCTGCCAGTTCTGGAGCGCTGGAAGCACAGTGGTGCCTTGTTTTCCTGTTTGCCTTCCTTTGCCTTTTCTCATTATTAATTTTTTGCAGCGGGAGCGATGCCCAGGGAGGGAGGCAGATGGTGCCTCTGCAGCCAGACCCACGAGCAGCTCCCAAAACATCCCCGGGTTGTGATGGGGACCGGGGCTGATCCTCCGGCATCCCTGAGCTCGCCGGAATCGCATCCCTGGAAATGCCAAACAATTCCCCCTGACCCAGAGGCCATTCCAGCATCAGGATGTGCCCTGAAACAGCTCCAGCCTCTCCAAACAGGAGATCTCACCCACCCTGGGGGCGTTTTTTATTGGCACGATGCACATAATCCGTTATCTTTATTAGGATGGCCCTGTCCCTGTTTATGTGCGATCCGTGGAATTCTTTTCCTCGAGATAAGAAAACCCCCCCGGATCTGCTGGGCAGAAAAGTGCTGATAACAGCACACAGTCATTTATTTTGTGTGGGATTGTTACAGTGAGAACCCCGAGCAGGCAGTAGTGGGCAATTACTGTCGGCTCTGACCTGCAAATGGGGAAAAATTCCCCTTCCCGGGAAGGAGAACGAGAAGTTATGGACTGGACTCAGTGCTGTGGCAAGGCAAATAATAATAATTCTCTGTGCCTGACAAGACTGGGGGCTGGAGTGCTCCCTGCCTGCTCTGCCACAGCTCTCCACCTTTATTTTTGGAGTGTTTCCAGTTTAAGAGTGGTTTCTCTTTACCTGAAATACACCTTTTTTTTTTTTTT
>VWYP01026317.1:3574-68209 GCA_013400435.1 Pycnonotus jocosus
AAAAAAAAAAAGGAAAGAAAAAACCAGAGAAAATGGTTTTGAAAAAGTTACTAAAGGACTTGCCAAATGAAAATAACCTGAGCTACAAAATGTTTCTAGAGTTTGTTTTAAACTCTGGAAATTATGATCCCAGCAACTACCACTGATAATAGTATTTTGCTGTGTTTTTCATATTTCATCAAATGTAGCTGTTATTCAACTCAGAAATCACTGTGATTTGAAATCTTTTCATGTACATGCTTGTGGCAAACTGTATAGGTAGAAAGTGAAAGAAATAACTTTTGAGTGGTTGGTGGGGGTTTTTATTCCCTAGATGCACTTCTGTTTAACATTTTTTTTTATGTTTGACAACATAGCATTGCATGGAGAATATTGCAACTTATCCTTCTACAGTTTGATAGTCCGTTAGCTAAATCAAGAATGCCATCTTCCACGAGTTTATTCCCTTTAACAGATTCTACCTTCAGTAAGAAGTGGTTGACTACACAAAATTGTAAAACAGGCAGTATTTGTCACCATATTTCAAGTAGCATTTTATGACTAAAAGAGAAAGTAATTGACAGCTGCAATTTCTGATTAAAAAAGTACTAAGAACATTTTTACTTGTATCCTAATTTATTTAGAAATTTGTCTGCCCTTTGTAGTCAGAAGGTAATTAAAGCAACAAACATATTAGCAATTCTTATCCAAAACTAACAGTAATCTCCTCTTCACTAAAAAAAAAAAAAAAGCTTTTTAGGAAACACATTCACTGATTCTATCACTGATGAATATGAAATTCCAGACTGATCTGTGCCATGATACATGGATTAAAATGCTGGTGTTGAGAAAGAATAATTAATGAATCCTGCCCATCTACCAGAGAGTTAACTCAAGATTTACCTTGCTTCAAAGAAAAGTTCTGGGAAAAAAAAACAAACCGGCAACTCAGTCTACCTAAATTACTTGTTACTTAATAAGTTGTAAGAAAATATGTTAATCTTTGCCTATTAAATTTCTGTCAGCTTCTTGTTATTGGGAAATGCTGTGTTTGTTTTAAATGCCCCAAATACAGCAATTAACATTTAAACAGCAGATGTATACTATTATGTAATAAGGAACTCCTCTCCTTTCCCTTTCTTCAGTATAGACACCATGTTAGAACAGCACCCAAATTTAACATGAACCCTAAATAAGCATTTCCATGTTTCTTTCATCCATTCTCACTTTGCTATATTGAAAACCATTTTTTGTCACAATGCAGCAATGTTCCATTAATTTCTTCTTCTGCTGAAATTCTCAGTTCTATCCACAAGAACTAATCCATCAAAATGCAGAAACCTTCCTGTCCCTAAACACACAACAAAAAAAATTTAAAATGCCCAAAACAACAAACCCAAAGAAAATTACAAAAATTGTAAATGTCACTCACTAGTGAGGAGAGAAATTTTGTGTCTGCTCTTCTGTATTTTAGAATCTTACTACTTAAATCTGTTTCCAGGAATGATTAGAAAATGAATAATAGGCAATGTCAATTTCAAGTTTTAATCAACATAAAAAATATGAATTAAATAAATCTATGGATGCTAATTCCTGAAAAAAATTATGCATACAGTCTTTTACAAGAAACAATTTCACAATATATTGAAGAGGAAAATACAAGCTTTTAAATAAGACAGATGGTCAAAGTAATAACCATATAACCCTACTTGTATTAATGGCCACATAATCTTACTAATCACTAATAACAGGTTGATTTTACTAGAAGTCAAACACTGTTGGGACACCTTCTTCTACCAGAAGAAAATTAACGGCTTCTTACTTCTATATCATTGAACTGATAAATAAAAAAGTCTAGCCTATTGTTGCACTCACAAAATGCAAAAATTTCAAAGAAGAACTATACAGCATGAAGAGGTTGCATCACTGGATACTCATTAGAGAGGTAAAAGCTAGAATCACTCTGCTTGGGGTACATTCAAACTATAGAAGTCTACTGATTTAAGAGTGTTCTATATACACCAAGGAAAATAAATTCTATTTAAATGGTAATTATTGGAAAATTAATTCTTCAGTATGTAAGATAATAAGTTGCCTTTTAAACAAAATCTCTATAGGTTAATATGATTTTGAAAAATTCCTTCTCCTTAGACAAATAATAGATAAAATAAATTTTTGAGAAATTAATCCAAGAAAGAAGTTCATTATTTTCCAATAGCTCATCACACAGTATAAACTGAACTTACATTACAACGCAAAATAAGAGCACTGAATTTAAAAGCAAATATTTGAAGTTGCTAAGCAACAGTCTTTGTTTATCATATTGGTTCTGAAATGAAAGCTATAGAAGCATAAAACAAAGCAAACAAATGCACAAGAATATAATCTATTTAGTACTCAACAGAAACCCCCTCTTTTGTTTACAGAATATAAATTAATAAATATTCTTGACAACAACTTGATCTGTGGTTCAATGGAATTTTTCTCTATGCATTGTTATTGTTATTTTGACTTTACTTTCAAAACATTAGGAAAAAAGACAAGTAAGAAGTAAGAAACTACAGAAAAATTGTATTATTGAATGCAATTTCTCAAAAATGCTCAAACTAAACCCATTCTATATCTGAATATGGACACAGCCTGATAGAAACAAGAAATAATAATTTATAATAAAAATATCTAAGCATATAAACTTAATTTCCCAATGTATTTATTTAATCTCTCTTTAAAACATACGTTTATTTCTTATAAAACAACATTTTTAATAAACATTTCTTCTGATAAAACAGGTGATCAAAGTCAGGTTGGATGGGTCTTTGAGCAATCTGGTCTAGAAGATGGTATCTCTAACCGCGGCAGGAGTTTTACAACTAGACCATCTTGAAAGACTCTCGTCATCCAAATTATTCTATGCATCTACAAAATAAAAGAGGAATTTATTCTTCTTGTTTCTGAATCACTCAGGTTACAAAAAGCCAAGTTTTTGATTCTGTATCAAGGGATTTCCTAGGGCTCTCCTGTTCTAGAGCAGTGTAGCCACAATGAAGGAATAGCTTCCTCTCAAACACGTTGAGGCAATTGCTGAAGCTTAACCATTCTCCCTCTGAAACGCTTTCTTCTTGTGACAAATCCCTTTCACTGAGTGGAGAGAAGGGAAGTGGACTCACACACTGTGTCCTATCCTCAAGGTGATTCTCAGCTGGAGAAATGCCACCAGACCCAGTCTGGCTTACTGTTTGAAACCTGAAATTGAACTGTCTGATATGTCTGCCCTACAACTACCTGCATTTTCTGTGTTTCTGTCATCATTTTAGTTCTTAAAGAGACTTGTGGTTCTCTTTCACAGCTTTCAATTTTTTGTTCTGTGTAAGTAAATGAGGTCTAGGCTTTCTGTAAATGAGACAGACAAGCAGCTAGGAAAGGTGACAATGGCCATCTTGTAATGTGCCTGACTGCAGTCATTGGGGCTGACATTTTGTACCTCTCATTGGATATACTGCTGAACTGGATAAGGCCTCTCTTGCCCCACAGAGTGAACTTCAGACTCAATATATAATATAATCATAAAATATGCTGAGTTGGAAGGCACCCACGAGGATCACAGAGCTCCACTCCTGAACCTGTGCAGTACACTCCAAGAGTCACACCATGGACCTGAGAGCATTGTCCAAACACTTTTTGGACTGTCAGGCTTGGTGCTCTGACCAGTTCCCTGGGGACCCTGTTCCAGTGACCAACCACACTGTGGGAGAAGTACCTTTTCCAGATATCCAACCTAAATTTCCCCTGACTCAGCTTCCTGTTGTTTCCTTGAGTCCTGTCACTGGTCGTGAAAGTGATCAGTGCCTGCCCCTTGTCTTCCTCTTGTAAAGCTGTTGAAGAGCCCTATGAGGTCTCTGTCCCCTCACTCTCCTCCAGGATGAACAGGCCAAGTGCCCTCAGCCAGTTCTCACATGGCTTCCCCTCCAAACCCTTCACCATCCTCTTGGTCCTCCTTTGGACGCTCTCTAATAGCTTAATGTCTTTTTTATGTTCTAGTTCCCAAAGTGTCAATGTTTCACCTTTCATTGTGAACAGAGACAGTATATGTCAGGTTTTCCAGGATAGTTTCCTGACTGTGTGAAAAAATTCTTGGTCTTCTAACAATATTCTCAGATCTTTGAGAAGATATTTCTTTGATCTATCCTCCCTTTTCAAGTGCACTTGACATTTCCCTTAGTTGCTACAAATGTTCCCATATGTGTTTAAACATAGACATGCACTAGGGCAGTGGAAATGCTGAAATTTTATCGCACAGTCCTTGGACACTTTTATCCCAGAACTACTACTACTGGAGTAGTTCTTCAAGATAAACATCTGAAATCATTCATGATTTTTGGGGTGTATATATACATAAATATGTTGTAGAAAACTGAAAATATTATGATGAGACTTTTTTTCCCTTAAACAAACAAACAAACCAGCAATCAAACTAACCCTATTGTTTTTTATGTATTTTATAATGCTCTCTATATTTTTTTGAGGAAAAAATAAATTCAAAGAACAATTAAGGCTCACACTCAATTCTCTGTAGGTATCCATAAATATTGGATTTAGGGATTGCTGTTGATGTTGTTTTGTTGTTTTGTTTGGTGAAGAATTTGAGTTTTTTGGTGGGAGGAATGGTTGTATATCAGTAAAATGAATAATAAATAAAATGCTTAACGGAGCAACAGAACTTTCAAATGCATAATTTTGAATGTATTAATGAGGTGTTTTTTTAAGGATACTCTTATTCTAAGATAACAAGAAAAACGTCTGTCTTAGTGTTGTTTGTTTTCTAATAAAGATGCCTCTGAATACTTTTTGAAGAAAATGAAGTTGACTTGGTTCATTCACTGTTTGGCGTCTGGAATAAATATTCCATTTTTTATATCATAGCTGCATACTGGGACCAAGGCTCACCCAGCCTAGCAGATATTTCTTAAGGTAATCAGTGACTATGAAAAGAAAATTCAAACTAAATAAGAGCAAATGAATGTAAAAATATTTCCATTAAAATAGAAAAATGTACTTGCTCTCTAGTTTTTTTTTGTTTTCCTCTGAAAAATGAAGAATTTGTCAAAGGCTTGGAAAATACAGAGGAGAAAGTAATAATTTTATATTAATTTCCTCTGGGAAGGTGTGCAGTGGATCCGAACATGCAATAACTTTAGAACTCTAGTATTAAAATACAGTACTGATCTACAAAGAACTGAATACCTTTAGAGACAACCTGACTGTCCTGATCTTTAGTGAATGTTAGTGGATAGTATGACGAGAAGAAATTGAAAAAACACATCATTATTTTGAGCTTGGCTCTGTGTGATATATATCCTTGTCTTGTAGAATGTTGAGCTTTCAATGTAAATACATATTTTGAGAACAATAAATAAAATGTGATCTTATAAAATACTAGAAGAATCTGAAGAATACTAGAAGAATCTAAGAATACTAGAAGGCCTTACTTCTTACACTTTCATTCAGTACCCATTCCGAAAGATTTTAAAGCATGGCTTAATAAGAACCATAAAGAAAAGAAGTTCCTTATTTTAGTAATGATGCTCAAAATCACTGCCAAAAATGAACCAAAAAACCCTCCCCCTGAACACTAAAAAGAGAATCAAAAAGAAGAGTCTGATAAAGCTATGAAGTTTATTTCACAGAAAGAACACTTTTATTGGGTTATTAATCAACAAGTTAAGTTATTAACCTATGAGTCAATTACAAATTTGGAGGCAGCCAAGCATTAGGAAACAATAAATGGAAAGTGGATTCAAGGCAATCCTGTTTATGGATTAAGGATGTAACAAGTTCTACTTCTATGAACACAGTAGGAAGCTGTCAGCAAGGACACCCATCTTTACTCACAATTAGCAACATTTTTCCAGTAAGTATGGAGTCACAGGTACTATTATCTAATTCCCCTGCTATTACAATTGCATTCTTGGCTTTTTGCTTACTTTCTGTGTGGATTTTTTGTTACATATCTGAAAAAATCTGTGTCCTCCTTCACCTTGTTAAAAGCCATGATCAGCAGAACACTTCTCCCACCCTGTGTAAATTTCTTGAGCAGTGCGATACACTTCCTAGGTTGATAAGTAGTACGTAGTTTTGTCCCTTTTAGAGGTCCCTTCCACTTCAACTGGGCAAGACTTTTAAGTAGCAACACATGACACTTAATACTGCCTAGCAAAAGATAAAAAATATTTGAGGGAAATTGTTTAAGCCTAAACTTGATATTCAAAATACTTCTCTAATTCTGTTGAAAAGACACAACACAGCTGAACACGTAGCAAAGGCATAATGTCTTTTCTTTTTTTTTCCCTGAAGGTGATTTTCAAGATATTTCAAAGGAAAACATTTGCAACGAGCAGTTAGTCATAAAGAACAGTGTGTAAACTTCTGGTTCCTTGTCTTAATCCCAAAGCCTGAAAGGAAAATGTTGACAATAAATTTCTCATCATCACAAGTATCACTTAGAAAAATATGTTACCGTTAAATTCCCTACACGGAGGGATATGGAACTGTATGAATTATACTTTGTATTCATTAAGTTTCTGCCTGTTTCGCCATAAGTGTTTCTGGGTGCCCAGCACAATTCATCCCTCATTATCAGGATGTATATGGAATAAAGCAAACAAACTTTTCTACTTTATAATTGTTGTTGGCAGCATTTAACATTTACATACATGGAATATTAGCACAAGGGATACAAAGTCATTATAAACTAATGTTTTACAAAGTGGGAAGAAATATTCTCAGCATCACTCTGCACTGCATTTCAAATGGCACATTTCAGGCAATTTATGCTAATTTCCATCATTTACAGATCATAATGATACAAATCTGTTAGATTTCATAACAACATCCTCTAAGTGTTAAGAACTATGAAAAACATGGTAATGGTCTCATTAACTGTAAACTGAGAATCAAATTTCCATTTCTAGGCAGAACTCTTATTGCTTTACTCATGATCCACAACACTTTTCATGTTTCACAAGTTATAACAGCCACTGGTCAGCTCCATTCCTTTCCATTAGTGGCCTCATTGAGTAAGCCCAAAGCAATAAAGAGAGATCAATTGATACTGATCTTACCCGAAGTAACTTGTTGGCCACTTTCTAGCTGGTATTAGCTTGACAAAGGACAGTGATATCCATTTTCCTTTGATGTGCTCAGGAGCCTTAAGTATATACAGGGTTCATAGCTTAAGCTATTGATATATTGAAAGAAAAAGGCAATAGCACAGCAAATGTTTGCCTTTCAATCTGACATTATAGAGAGAAGGATAATGAACACTGTGTTCATAAGAAAAAGTATGGCTAAAGCAAGCAAAACCCATCATTTCTGAAGTACATGAATGCTGGGAGGTATTAGGAGAAAAAGGTCAACTGACTGTCCAAAGCCTATCAAAAAGGTTAGCTACATCAAACAGTACAGCCAAGATATGTCCTGGATCAACAGTGGAAATACTTGTCTGTTTATTCCTTCTTCTCATCCTCAAATATTTTTATCAGTATTTTTGAGTATAATATTGAAAAGGACAATGATGAGTTGAATAGAAACAAATTTGTTCCAGGTTATACTTAAGCACATTGGTTTCATCCCATCACACTGACAAGGTGATGTACGGTTACTGACCCATAACTGGAGATATATCACAATTATGTCATTTCTTAAACTTTTATTTGCTAAGGGAAACAATTTACATAATGACTGAACACATCAAAGTCAGTAACAATACAGCTGTTTTTTCAAAGCTTTATCCTCTGAATCCTTAATATCCTAGGACTGCAGGATTTTGTGTTGTGGTTGTTATAAATTTAAAAGCATAACTTAACCTAAATTAAGTACTTATATACAATGATCAATCATTATACAAATAAATAGCTTCCCAGATTTGCATCTGGAGCAGAGAAAGTACTCAACAGCTGTATCAGTTGTTTGATACAGTTATTTGATCTGATACACTGTATGTAGAAGAATAACAATCAAACAAAATCAGAAAATCTTTCCAGTTCTTAAACAAGAAAATTCTGTTATTTCTGCGTGAAAGAGGAAAATAGAGAAAATGTTTAGGTTACCCCAAGAGTCTAGAGATAACAAACTACAGTGAGCACCAACTACTAACACACTGTAGAAATTGAAGGTATTGCAGTGTAGCAGAGATGAAACATCCTCCAGTATTTCTGTAGCAGAACATTTTCCATTAGCAGCAGTCAATAAGCCACCAAAGATGCAATGCCACAAGAGTTTACAGACTTGGAAATGTATAAATGCAACATTTGGAATCTAGAGAAGCTGAAAAGTATGTACAGGGATTCATTTAGGTATATAACACTATCAAACCATATTGTTTTACTCAAATTGTATTAATTTGATCATGAGCAGTGTAAACAGTGGCAAAACTATCAATAATGAAATAATTAAAAGATTTTTGCTTCTCTTGTTATTAGCCCAAAAGACTCAGTGGAAGTACAAAAAGTTTGTAAAGTGTATTATCCCACAACTTTTAGAACATTATTTCTCTCTCTTGACTTCTTTAAATAACTCCCACACAGACACCCATACTGGGCTTTCATCTGCCATGTGCACTTCTGCTAACCCTACTGTGGTAAAGTGTTCTACTACCTCTGTTAGTAAAATCAATTTATTTTCTTGGAACAGAAAGTGAACAGTTTTTCTATATTCATATTCCATAGCCTGTCATAATCTTAGGGATATCTGTATCAATCCTCTGGCATGACTTCACTGTGACTGGTTTCTACACGAAGTTGAACGATTTATTATCAGCTAGTTCCCTGTCCTTTAACTTGCTAGTTCCCTGTCTTTTAACTTGTCTGGTATGTTGTACCTATCCACAAGCTCTGCAGTTTATTTTAATTTTTACTGATATGTTCAGTAAGTACATGAGGCATTCATGTTCAGATAGTACCAGATAATATACTGAAAATTAAAGCCGATTGCCAGTACCTATTTCTACCTTCTTTATCTTAGTTGTGAGAATATAATTCTTTCCATTTTAGAGTGGGTCTGCTTACCTGTGACAACAGAGAGAAATTCAAGACTGTTTGTCATTCATTATCTGTACAAACATGTTCCTGGATCATCTTTTTAACACTAAAGAGAAAGAAACAGAAATATTAAGTCAATTTTAAAAATTATGTAATGAATGTATAAGACAATTATGTCTTAATAAGGCCACAAATAAATTATGCAGAAAGGATAACATATTATATAGTCAGGAATGACAGATTCTGTAAGTAAATATTTAGAGCTGGAAACCTTCCATTTGAGAGTCTTCAAGTCAATCTGCTATGACTGTAAATATTTAGTTAAATCCTTCCCATTGACTGTTTATGTACCTGGATTATTTGGCTGGCTTTATTTTGCATACTAATTGCTATTTCAGGCTATTATCACTCTAGAAAAATCACTGTTAATATTTTTTTTCACCTTGTTCACTATGAATTCTGTGTCATGTTCAATTTACCAGATTAAAATACATTAATTTAAAAGACATGAAGAACATTGAAGTAGCACTTAAAATACGCTTTTAAGAGGAAAAGATGCAAAAGTGGATTACTTTGGTAGATGCTATTCAAAGGCTTAGTGCATTTAGGACTTACAATTTTGTAGACACCACAATACTTACATTTTTTAAAAATCTTCAGGACAATCTAAGCACTGAAATAGGAAAACACTGAGACAAGAGAAGACTGAAAACATTGAAATCTAAACATTGAATTTGCAAGAAAAGCCAACTCACAAGGTAACCATTGAAATATAGAAATGACATTACGAAAACAATATTTTCTGGTGCATAATAGCTTATAGAAATGAAGTTTGTTGGGTTTTTTACCTTATCTTACTTGCATGGGTGGGCAAATTATATATTGGAAGGCTGAAGGAATAGCAAAAGAGAAATTTTTCATCTTTAAAGTTTTAATCTGACCTTAATCTCAAGGATACCAAGAAGGACAAAACGTGTTTTATTACTTATGCGAACCTTGGTTTCTTTGTGAGTAAAAATCAAGTTTAGGAGAAGCACACTGGTAATTAAAGACCTATATGGAAAACAGGAATAGCAAGTTAGGAGAGAGAGTATTTGGTTATTATTATCGTCTGCTTTTGGGTACAAGTTGCTATCAGCAACCTTTTTGGGATAATAAATTAATTTCTACATACATTTTCAATTTAAACTCATACATTTAAACTCGCATTCAAATACAAAAGTAGCATTTGTAGTGTTGTAGATTGATGCCTTCACTTCACACTTAAACAGATGGGAAAAGAAAGCAAAGGACAAATCACGGCAAACAAGCCTCTCTTTAGAAAGACTAGTATCACTCCTATGTGGTGTAGACTGTATGAAAAGCAAAGAGCTCACATGGCAAAACACTAAACTGTGGGATAAAGAAAATTACAATATTTTCTTATATCTTGTCTTGTTCTTCCACTTTTCACCACCGCTAATTTTATGCAAAATGCAAACCTGCTAAAAGTTGGAAACTCAAGGTGGTAAAAATTTTTGACATATGTTACTTGTTAAGATTGGAAGCAAAACCAATTTTGACTGACAGAAAACTCCAAAAAGAAACACTTCCCAAATTTTAATAGTATTGCTTTGTGAAACAATTTTTCAAATCAATATATCAAATATAATATATTAATATATCAAATATGAATTCAACTTATATATTTTTCTAGTTTCACTTTGAGTCATCATTGGCTGTTGCAATCAAGGTTTGGTTCTTAAATGTCTCAATATTATGCTTTAAAATATTATCTTGATCTCTGTCTAAAGGAACATATTGATTTATTATGACTTGAAGTAGTAGTCATCAGAAGGATCATTATTTAAAAATAAAAAGAAGAAAAATCCATTACATTCCAAGCCATTAAAAAACCACCAGCAAAAAAAACAATTTCTAATTTGCCCATAAAGCATTGCTAAATTTTTCCAATTTTTTTCCTAAGTCAATATTTCCTATTAGTGTAGAATTCTTACATCTAGGGTCACCTAACAATGTGAACAGTCACACTACTCTAGAACTTGTTCTTTAGAGTGTGATCCCTCCTTCTGCTCAAGTTAACTTCTGAGTCTCTTGCAAGGTGGCTCATTTAATGGCTTGTATTAATTATTTTAGTTGTGGCTCCAAAATGATAAACTTATCTGAAAGGTGGATTTCCTTAAGCTGGGTTTGGTGTTGGGGAATCAACAATAGCAAAGATTTGGGCTTTTCTGCATTCTTCTGAAACACTTAATCTTGTGAATGGAATGGGACATGTCTAGGACCGTGAAATTGAGCTTTGGGAAAGGGCCCCTCTTCTGTGGCAATGAAGGACAGAAAAGAAAGGACAGAGGGGAGCTGGAGGAGGCATGATGGTTGATGCTAGAAAAGTGTTTCATGTCAAAAAGGTTCTTTTTCAGATGTAAAACAAAAAATTCAAAAATTACCTCTGTCTTGCAGCAATAAAGTCATAAAACTCTGTTGAAGACAAACCTAAATAAGTGTTAAATTTTAGATGAGAGAGGCCACATCCTCTATTACTATGTATAAACAACAACATAATTAGATTATGAACAATGTATTAGTACAGAAGATATGGCTGCCTTCACATCAGGTTAGGAGACCTACAGAAATAATCTCTGTGTAGGAAAAAAGAATTACTTTTACAACTTAAAGTACAATCAGAAACCAAGTCTATTGAGACATGAATGAGAACAAGACTGGTCCATACCATGGAATGTCATGAAAGGAATTAAAATACTTTGTTATTATTTAAGGACAACATGCACAGACTACAAAACTGTGAAGCTGGTGACTTAGGCCTCAGTGCATCAGTCAGGGCACCTTTAGATACCTACAATGACTCAAATATGAATGATAGATGTAGTAAATTATTGAACCACCGCATCAGATTCCCCTAAGAACAGTTCATCTTTGAATGTGGTTTTATGAGACAGAGCAAGAAGATTAATCCTATTTGATGCAACAGGCTTAAATGATTTAAATACAATTTGAGTAAATACAAATAAACCTGATAATCTAAAAGTTAAATCCTGTTGGAAGCCAGTCACTAGTGGTGCTCCCCGGGGCTGATTTTTGAGGCTGGTCCTGTCTACTATCTTTATTGATGATCTCGATATGGTGATCAAGTGCACCCTCAGTAAATTTGCAGATGATACCAAGTTGGGTGGGAGTGTTGATCTGCTCAAGGGTAGAACAGGGTCTACACAGACACCTGGACAGCCTTGATCAACAGATTGAGGACAATGGCATGAAGTTCAACAAGGCAAGGGCCCTGGCTCCTGTGTTTGGGGCACAGAATCACAGAATCCTTACTGAAGTGACTCCTGGGTATCATTTAGCCCAACCACCCTGCCAAGGCAGGGTCACCTAGAGCAGGTGACACAGGAACACATCCAGGTGGGTTGCAGCAATCCAGGGTACTCAGGCTTGGAGAGCAGTGGCAAGAAAACTGCTCAGCCAAAAGAGGCCTGGGGGTGCTGGTTGGCAACTGGCTGAACATGAGCCAGCCCGGGTGGCCAACAAGGGCAGAAATGTCCTGGTCTCTATCAAGGATAGTGTGGCCTGCGGGACTAGGGTAATGATTTTCTCCCTGTACTCATCACTGGTGGGGCTATACTTTGAGTACTGAGTTCAGTTTTGGGCCCTTCGCTTCAAAAAGGGCTTTGTGGTGCTGGAGTATGTTCAGACAGGAGCAACAAGATTTATGAAGGGTTTAGAAAACATCTTATGGGAATGACAGAGGGAGTTGGGAGTTTGGTCTTGAGAAGAAGAGGCTCAGAGGGGACCTCATTGCTCTCTACAACCTAATGGACATTATAGTGAGACGAGGGCAAATCTCTTCTGCTGTGCCTGCAGTGAAAAAAAATTACTGTTAGGGTGATCAGGCACTGGAATAGGTTTCTCATATCCCACCAGAGAGGTGGTGGAGTCACCATCCCTGGAGATGTTAAAGAGGTGTCTGGATCTGGTGCAGAGTGATGAGGTTTAGTGGCTTAGGGGTTGCAGTAGTAGTGCTGGACGAACAATCAAGGTCTCTTTCAACCCTGATTATTCTAGGATTCTATGATTCTGAGCCTGAGTGTGTCTAGTAATTGAAAATATCAGTACTGGTTTATTTGTGTATGAATATGTGCATAAGAAACCTCATTACTGAGTTATTTTAAGCCACATCAAACCTGGCACAGCTAAGAACTCAGGCATTTTTGTTCTCAGGCCTGAGGTTTGCCTTAAGTTCTCTGACCCTTGTGCCTGTTTTACATACTTAAATGAGATGTCCTGTTCATTTTTGTCTCACACAGTATTATGACTCATTCGAACAGAGACATTTGAACTCTTCTCATGAAATACATCTGCAGTCACAAATAGTATTTTGCTCACACTGTACTGCTGCACAACTGGGAGATGGCTGTGCACCATCCCTTGGAGTAAGATTACATATTGTTTTTCTAGTGCAACTCTGCCAAAAGTAGCCAAAAAGTAGTTTTGAAGCTCCCAAACTTGCTGATTTTGACAAAGTACAAACCTTTACACTAAACTTATCTTACTGGAACACTCATAGGAAAGGGACTGACATTTTAATGGGGGATCATAGGTAATTACCAAAGAAATCACCTTAGTGTATTTGGCTTTTTCTGAAATCACGACCATTCACTTGGTGTTCAGCGTGTCCCTTTTGAAACCCTTTTGTACCAGCTAATCCAAGTGTAACTGGCCCTGATGTCACCAGTTATACTTTAAGAAATATCATCATCATCATCTGAAATTATGGCTATAAATTGGTCTGAGAATAAACTGGTATACTGTGAAACTTGCAGAGCTACAATTTAGGCAAGACATTTTACATTTGAAGTGAATATGACTCAAGTTTTCAATCACAGAAACATGATATGTCACTTATTAGAGAGACAAATTGAACAGGTCTTTACTCCTACCAAAAATTTTAATTAGGACCTCAGTGTGATAGGCTTATTTAAAACAAGACACAAGAAATTCCTTGGAAGACATAATGAGCTGCAGAACAGTTTATGGTGAATCCTTGTTGTTTCGTGTAGTCAAGCACTTTACTAGGAATGAGAATATCATTACTTTGCCATTTTGTATACCCATGTCTTTCTCTGTCTTGATTTTATTCTTATCTTTTCTCCTCAGGATGCAGATAATATTGGAAATGGTTCAGAGAAGGGTGCCAAGGATGATCAAAGGTCTAGAACATGTTCCATATCAACACCACTTCTCTGTATAAGTGCTGTGTGTTCATTTGCTCCTTTGCTTCTATATCTTAAAGGAGAGAAAAATAAGAATGGAAAGAGGAAGAGGATGGAGACCTGCAAAATCATGAGCAGCATAGGAAAAAACAATTAGGAAATATGTTCTGCTATCCTCCAGTACAGGTAATGACAACATCAGCTAGGAAGTGTGGGGTTCAAAACAGTCAGATGGAGGAACTTCCTCTGGCACATCGTAATCAAGCTGAAGAATTTTTTTTCTGCAAGATGCTAGTTTACTAGTCAATTAGATTAATTGATGAAACTAGAGTGCACTGTACAACCCAATCACTTTATATGAGTAACACCAAAGATGTAAGTTCTTACACATGGAATCTCCAGATATTTTCTCTTTTCAGCTTGGTAAATGCTGAAGATGCATTACTTCATGTGTACACTCTTTTGTCATCTTCCTGTTTCTATATCTGTCTACAAAATAGTGGGCTAGGCAAACTTCTTGCTTTCATATTGCATGTGTGTTCTTATACCCATACTTCCTCCCTTCTCTACTGGCTATGACAGTCTTCTGACTGCCTTCAAGAAGAAGAATGGTTAAAGAAAATAGAAGGCAGCTTTCTTTTAAACTATGTCATTCATAATGCTGTTCTTTCTTTTCAGCTAATATTTCGAAATCCTGGTGTGTCCTCATTTCCAAGACTTATGGTGAATGGATAGCATCATTCCTAAGAATTTAAAAGACTTTTTAAAAAAAATAGTATTGTGAAATCCAATTATCTCACTGTTATAGGTTATATACCTTTCTTGCATTAAGGGCTTTTGGAAAAGAATTTATTTTTATACTGGACAATTTTCATATGCTTGATTTACTGTGCTCAATAGTGTGTGTAATTCCATTTCTTCTGAAAGTTTCAGCTTTTATCTTGTGCCTTCAGTGTGTTTATAGCATTTTCACTTTATATGTAGATATAGATACTGCACATCAGGATTAAGAGGTCTATTTTGTAAGTGTTTCTTACAGAACAAGAAACATTTTTTGGGTAAAAATCCACAAAAAAATACTATATATTTATATATTCTTGCTCTACATTGCTTTATACCTTAAACAAAATATCTGAAGGCCATTTTACCTTTATGAATTTCTAGAAAATTAAGTTTTTTATCAACTTCAAAAGAAAACAGGGACATCACTGTCATGTGTTATACCAGCATTCTTAATTCAGGTTAATTTGTGGCATTATACATAGAATTGTAGAATTCTTTATGTTGGAAAAAATCATTAGAATCATCATAGAATCATAGAATCAACGAATCATTAAGGTTAGAAAAGAGAAAATAATTTTAGGTTGGAAAAGACCTTAAAGATCAAGTCCAACCATTATCCACCATTGGCCATGTCCACCAATAACCACATCTCTGAGCACACGCCAACAAGGCTTTTAAATATCTCCAGGGATGGTGGCTCCAGCACTTCCCTGAGCAGCCTGTTCCAGTGCTTAACAGCCCTTTTGGTGAAAACTGCTTTTCCAATATCCAATCCAAAATTCCTCTGGCACAACTTGAGACCGTTTCATCTTGTCCTATCTATTGTTACCCAGGAGAAGAGACCAATCCCCACCTGGATACAACCTCCTGTTGAGTAGATGTGAAAAGAAATAAGCACACCCCTGAGCCTCCTTTTCTCGAGGCTAAACAACCCCAGCTCCCTCAGCTGCTTCTCATAGGACTTGTTCTTTAAATCCTTTACCAGCTTTATTACCCATACACAAACACATTTCATTGAACTAAAAGAAAAAAAATAATTGCTAAGAAGAGCTTACCCCAGGAGATGCTAGTTGGTTTCAGTGGAAGTCTCAATGAAACATTCACACTATCATGGTAGATTTGGAATTCTTACAGAGCAGAAATATTCATAAACCATACATGAGCACAACTATTCAAATATACATAAACGTGAACATTTTCAAAGCTAAATCTTTTCCTTAGCTTATAAATTATTTGCAGATAGACATTCTTTCCCTTTGCAATTTTAATGGAATTTTACAACAAGTTTTAAATACTGGTTTTTCACTATGAAAATTTTCACTATAGAATATTTGCTATTTTTTATTTTAAATAGCTATTAATGATGTGCTATTTAATTGATAACACTAATTTAATAAAAATGTTTTCTTTAAAAGAATTTGCATACTCATAATTTTAATATACTGTGTAGATAATAAGACCTCCTAAAAGTGTCTAAAACCAGCAAAAATGTCATGAATTTACAAGTAATCATTTAATTGTTCCCCACTAAATCTCTTGAAAACAAAAAGTGACTTAGCCAAGCATTTACAAACTGAGATACTAAAAACCCAATAGATATCAGTAAAACATACTGACATTTTTATATTTCACTGAACTATTTATAAATGTATTGTGTTCTTTTTTCTCTTTGTCTATATTTAATCTAGTTAGTCTGATTTTGCAACTGCAAAACCATTTTACAGCAATTATTGGTCAATAAAGTAAATATTTTGCTAAGATTATTGCTGTTTTTCTCATACATCTGATTCTTGCCTTGGGAAAATTAAAAACCAAGCCAGTCCTGCAAAACCGCCTTGCTGGGGGAAATACCCTCTTTTTCTTGTGTACTGCCACATTCATGTGTTAGGTTGTTCTTTCTAACCATCATTTTTCAGCTAATCCTTTTTTTTCTTTAGCTCCAGCTGCTAATGAAAAAAAAACAGAAAAAAAATAGGAAAAAAATATCATGTTACACAATTCAACACTGCTATCCATGAAAATTATAACACAAAAAAATTACTAGAAAACATAGGATTTTTTTATGCCCTGTATGGGCAGTTCTTTCAAGTCTCTTCAACAGAAACTAAATGCTCCACAGAAAGCTTATAATTCATAGGGTAACCAAAAAGAGGTTTCAGAGCAACAATAGTAAGGTAACATTGATGTTTCACAAAAATGTCATCTTTCCTACTCAGGGATACAGTATTTCAATAGAAATAAATTCACAGGGTCAGTATAATGTAAGAATGTCAGTATAGTATAAGATGACATAACAGGGAAAGTAGAGTTCTCTTCTGGGATTTAGCTAATAGCAGATAGTGGGGAGCAGCTAGAATTAAACATCATTCAGAATCAAAGTACAAATTCTTATTTGCAAAAATATTTACTTAAATAAAGGAAGAAAAATGTCTCTAGCATCCTGCAAAGAGCAGGAAAGCTGTTATAGTCTGAGCTCGACTTTTCCCCCTTGCTACCTTGATGTATTTGCACACCTACTCAGGAGTGAGACCTGTAATTCTTGCAGTTAATAGCACAGTTAAAAGAATGGTACAGTAACAGTGTTTCTCTGGTGGAGAAAATAAAACTTTTTCCTTTGCTGTTTAAGGTTTTAAAAATATTAACCACTGCTATTTGCATTAGAAACTGTGGGACAATACATGCCCCAACTGTTGCATTTTCCTGAAAAAAACTTTTTGCTTTGTAGGAGAGTGCCATTTCCATTTATACTTGCAGTGCCATGGAAATTGCACACACAGATCTGGAGGTCTGTAGGCTAATTATTTGTGCTCTAAGGAGAGAAAACCACCAGACATGACTCATCAGTCCTTTATTACAGCACATGCAGACTGACAGCCACCATATCATTGCATAACCCTTTGCTTTAAACAAAATGATGCAAAATTTAAAATAAAACCAAGAATGACAGCAAAACAGATAAGACCATAAGACTTCAAAAAATAACAGAAAAGGAAACAGAGCTCTAGAATAGCATTTTTATGAGGTTTTTATTTTAAAGAGAACCATGTTAAAATTCTGAAAAAAAATTTCTCTTATTCCACGTCCTGGTGGATACAAGTCACTTGAAATTTAGGGCATAAAGAAGCAGTAGGAGAGAAGCTCATGCACACACTAGCTGTCCAAAAATAGCCACTAACCTGGTGCATAAAAGAAATAGAAAGATGATTGTAGTAGATGAGGGCTCAGAACCACCTTTTATTCCAGCTTTGGACTACTAGAAACATCCTCCTTAGTCCTGCATTACAATGAACTCTTAAGGAGGGCCTCTCACACAGTGATTCACTTTTTGTAAATTTATGTGAGATGAGAAATTGAAACCCAAGATAAGACACATAATGTCTTTCAAATCTCCTCCACTCACTGTAAATGTCTTTTTGAGAAGGACAATTAACTAATTTTCTTGAGTGTTAAATCCTCACAATCGTAAACAAAAATCACTTAAAGCTCAAGTATCCTAAAGAAGTGGAATTATTTTCCTTCATAACTGACAATTCAGAGTAGCTTAACCCAGATAGACAATGCACAGCCAACTTATCTAGTGGTATGGGGGTTTATTTCATTGTTTTGGTTTTGGCTTTGTTGGTGAATCATGTATAGCAGCTTGCTCATTTTTCGTCATGTTCTCATAAAATATAATTGCTCCAGATGTAGAAAAATCATCTGCATGTGTACCTCTTTGCAAATTTTGGATTTTATCACAAGCATACAGGATAAGCTGTGCTTTTTATGTGTATCATTGAGTACTTTAAGGGCAACCTAAGTTGGCAGATGCAGCAGAGCCACAGGTCTACATCTACAGTTTCCTTCTCCAACTGTACAAAATTCTCCTTGATGCAAAGAAGCAAAATTATTATTGGCAGAATATATTTCATGCTGTGGTTTGCAGTATGATAAGAATTATCATAGAATCATGTAGAATATAAAAGCTTGGGTTGGAAAGGACCTTAAATATGATCTAGTTCCAACCCCCATGCCATAGGCAGGGATGCCACCCACTAGATCAGACTGCCCAGGGCCTCATGCAACCTGACCTTGAACACTCCCAGGGATAGGCCATTAACAGCTTCTCTGGGTAACCTGTTCTAGCGCCTCATTACACAGTGAGTGAATAATTTCTTCCTAACATCCAACCAAAATCTCTCATGTTTTAAAATTTTAAACTATCCCTCTGAGTGGGCAAGGTTTTATGCCTTCAGTTTCCCTGTATTTGAAGACTGATGTCTTGTTCTTTCTCCATTTGAGTTGCAATGAGCTTTAAAAACTAGGCTTTCCTCACAACTGTGAATATAGGACATTTTTGGATGCTCTAAGAGACATAACAAAGTGCTATACCCTACTTTATGCAAACTGAAAACTTGGTATTGACTACCACCACAGACTCTTCCCTCCATCTCCATCCAGGAGATATTTTCTTGCATCAAGACAGTTAGCTTTATACTGATGCCTTTTCCTTGGTCCTAAAATTTAAGAGCCAGACATGGTTAAGGGATAAAGGGTTTTACCTTGGTATTTAATAAGGATGCTTATGCTGCCCACTTTGCCAAGTTCCCACACACAATAAATCACATATACAATTTTTAGACCTTACAAATTAGCATATCTAACAAAGGTGCCCCAATGAGAGGCTTGAATGAATAGAGTTGATATCCATCCATCCTGAGGAATCCCCCTCAGTATGGGTTGAATCTTAGTTTACAGGACATGTTCTAGAGAGGACCTTGGTTTCTCAAGATAGCATATAGCTTTCCGGCCTCCAGCCACAAGGCCTCCACAATGTTTGGGCTCTAGGCTTAACAGAATATAGGACTATGATAAGTTATCAGACTTAAGGAATTACAAGTGTGCATGCTAAGGGTACTGAGGATACATAAAAAGTATATAAAAGGCAAAAAATTGTCTTGGCATCAATACAATGTCTTAAAAATATAATAATCTTATAATTAAAAGATGAGTGCAGTTCTGATGGCAACATCAGCATACGGTTTAAATTCTGCTGTGGCATCAGATCACATGATGGAGACCTGGATTGTTGAATATAATAACTTCTGAGTCTTCTCAGTGAAACAATGCTCCTACTTTACCAGTGCTTACTTGATTATACCAAAACAGGCATGCCAAGTTCTATCATAACACCATTGTTTCCTTTGCATTTGTATTTCACATATATACAGTAAAGTTATATTTACCTTGTTCTTAAGTTGGTGTTACAAAAACTTTCATTTCATATCTGTAAATTTATAAGGTTAAGTTTCTATATCTACTTGCTCTTCAAACTGAGGCGCATATTTATAAATCTATCATCTGTCCATCAAAAATATTTAAACTTTTATTATTAGTATTAATGACATGAATATCAATTTATCACTGCTCTAATCTATATAGATTTATCAGATGACAAATCATGCTGTTTGGCATATTAAAGCAATTTGTGCTGTTTGTCCTTTGCCAAAAATGCCAGATGTGTTAGATTCAAGCTGATGTTAAATATTTTGTGTAAGATTGACAACTCTGCCCCTCAGTCTTCTTAGGAAGCTTGTATTCTTTCATTGTTGGCAGTTAGAAACTAGACTACAAGTAAGAAATGAGAACATACCTCATTCTTTCTCTCTTTCCACCCTCATTTCTCTGGGTGAGCTCCCCAAATGTTCTGGATTATTTGCAAGTGCACAGTTGTGATGTGCAAGTGTGCAAGTGCACAATCTTCCTATAGAAACATATACCTAGTAACTAAAAGAAACTAAAAAAGAGAGAGATGCAAAGAAAGGTTTTGTTTAAACTGTTGAAAATGTGACATGACATTTTGTGACATCAAAAAAACCCCATCAGTATAACTGGCCAACCAAGCTGATAATGTTGCAGCTTGCAGAACAAGACTTTAGATTGATTCCTAAATTCTGAGAACAAGATAGTTTATTATTTCTGTAGTTTTCTGGACTGCTCTGCACAACTACAGTGAAAACCTAATTAATCATTATGTCACTGCAAAGTTATGTCTGTTTAACTTCAGTAGTTTCATTGAGTTACTCTGATAAATCAAGACCTTGAAGAGTGTAAGCTACTGTAAAGGTCCATCTGTTGGTCCAAATCACACCCTCTGCAAAACAAGAACTGTTGACTACAGAAAATTAACTTCAAATATTTTGGCACTGTACTGGATTGACTTCTGTTAATATGCATATTAAGGCAAATCAAGACCTTACTTTCCTCACTACTGCATTATTATGTAATTGAAAAATCATGACTGAACCTCTCAAGAAACAAAGAGGTTTGAGGATTCTGTTCTAAGACAATCGCTAGCACAGAAACAGTTTGAGAGAAAAGCACAAATAAAAATTCTTTACTATCCCAGATGGTTTTAAAGTTCTTTCAAGCCGGACTGTCCTGCGATTCTGTAAGTATAAAATCACTATGCACCAGCATTTTGTTCTTGGAAGTATTTAACAAGATACAGAATAAATTAAAATAAATTAGAAATGTCATAAACATGTGAAAAGTTATATTATTATGACAGTAATATGAGAAATATACATGTGCTAATATTATGCTAGGGTATGAAATAGGGCATAAGAATCTTCAAAGCAAATTCAAGATATTATAAGAAATGTTTGTTAACAAAGTTATCAGTTGAAATAGCCACAAATAGAAATGTCCTCATTTTCCTTGGAAAAATTCTGGTGGCAAGAAAGTAAAACATAATCACCAAAAAGAGCAAAAGTCTTTTAGAGCACTGAATTCCACTAAAACTTTAAAATTTAACAAGATATATATATACATATATATATATATAAAGCAAAAGTCATTGTTTCCTTGTGTCCTCATGTGATACCAATCTTTTAGTGAGGCATAGAACAATTTTTAACAGACAAAAGCTTGTACTGGTTTGAGCAAAGAAAAACAAGTGAGAGGCTCCAAGTCAGAAATACAATTTAATAGGCGGAAAAGAAAGAAGTAAAATAAAGAATACAACCTGGCACCCTGTTAGTTAGGGTGATGGTAGCAGTCCGGACAAAGTGGTCTTGTTGAAGCAGTGATCCCATAGAAAGGTCTGGTAGNCTTCTTGAAGAAATAGTTATTAAACCTCTATATTAATTTGGTATTTCTATAATACACACAAGTAAACCAAATCTTGCATTAGTTAAGTATGGTCACAAACTATGAAGCAACACAACATCTTATTACATATTAATAGGATTTCTGCAATAGCCGTTTCTCTTCCTTATTATAAGGAAAAACAAGATTATCTTATTAAAATTTCCATTTAATTAGAAGCATTACTTGTATCTTTAAGTAAAATCTACAAACATGTTGAAATTATCTTAGAAAAAAATTGCAATGAGAACTGTGGGTTTTTCATCTCTTTCTCAGCATTTTAATTTCTGTTCCTTCTGATATCTCTCAACAATGTAGTGAAGGAAGACTGCAGAAAAAAAATCCCACTTCTGCCAGAGGATCCTATAAAAAGTCTGGGACAAAGAACTATGGATATGTTAAATATTACAATATGTAATATCAGACCTGTAATAGAAGCTGAGAAACAAGGAGCACACACGTTGTTCATCTGGGACATCAAACAGACAGAGAAAACCTAATCTAGTCTTTTTTACTAACAACAGAATTACAAATTCAACATAAACACAAGTCCTGCAAGCAATGACTTTACAGCAAAAGTTAATGAAATCAGAAGTATTTCTGACTGGACCTATTGTAATAATCTTCAATCTTTCTTCAAGTTTAGTAAGCTTTGTCCTAATCCATACCCTGTATTTTCTGAGAAAGAAGCGTGAGAAAAAAATAAATCAACTCATGTTTTTTAATAGTTAAAGCAGTACATTCCCAATGGTGCCATCACAAATGCAGCCTCTGTGAAACCAAAGGTCAGGCTGACAGTTGGTAGGAAAAGAATCACATGGCTGGAGATTCATGACAAGAGTGTCTTCAGAGCTGGAAAACAGAAGGCTACAACATTTCTCCCTTTATCCCTCTATTTACTGTTCAGTCTTCAGACAAAAATATCCTTGGGCTTTGCCTTGCTTTCCAGGGATTTACTGTGATCTTTCATGGACCACAGGAGGATTCTTAGTCTATCATTGTGGAGGATCAGGAAATGCCAGGGTTGGTCAGGTTCCTTAACTCATCCTTCCAGAGTACAAATTCTGCGTGTACAAGGGAATACTTTGCTTAAAAGTCTGTGACAACAAGAGATGTCCAAATAACTTTTTAATTATTCTCACATGAAGTTTTTAGATGGAATTTCATAAGGTGCTTGTTTAGGATTTTTTGGTTGGTATTGCTACATTAAAGGGTACAATGTCTCTGATTTAGTAAACAAATATTCACTGCTCTTTATTATCATATTACACTTAGTATTAAAAATCAAGAGACAATTTAAGCAAAAAGCAAACAATAAACATCCCTGACTTAAAACAGGAAAAAAAAAGGCAGTTTAAGAGACTTTTCAGGACAATGTTTTACTTAAATACTCAGCAATGTCCAGCAATGTTCATGGGTAAGAAAATCAATACTTGAAATCAGGATTAGCCCTCCAAAATAATTTTATCTATTTCTTGAATGTACATAACTTAAACTTACAAAATAGCATCAAGAAAATAATTTTTTTTCTGGTGCTTAGAAGTTTCTGACACCATTCTGGAAGGATGATCACAGAATCACAGTTTTCAGAGAATTATTTATTTCATATCTTCTGTATGGAATATTTTGGTTACAATAGTTTATCTAATTACTTAGAACTAAAGAAAAAAAAAAAACAAAACACGTTTGCGTGTTCCCCTGTTGCTCTGTCATGCAACCTTCAGCTGCATAGTGGAGTTACCTGCAAGGCCCACTTTGAATCATACAGAACAAATAAACTTGCAGCAGTAAATGTCAGTGATAGACTTACTAACAACTTCCCTCTGCCTACAGTAACTAGGAAAACTCCCCAACTCCTGAGCTTCATTGTTTGAAACTCATATATTTTTACAAAGCCTTCATTACTCTACATAGTGCCCAAAGCCATGTAGTTCTCCATCTTTGGCTAACTTCTTTTCTTCTTAGAGGCTCATACAATTAGGAAATACGTCATTTCCATGCAGAATAACTGAAGAGCCCCTACATAGAAATAAAACTTGTAAGAAGTAAAAGAAATATTTTCAGAAGTTTTTCCTTTCTTTCCAGAGATTACTTTTGTTTCTTCACACAGGACATCTGCACTGACATTTAAATGAGGATCAAAAAGGAAGAGGGAAGTAGTTATTACTTGGTTAGTTATCACTCTCAAAATTGTTGCATATCAAATAAAATATTTTGGCACTTTATATGAGCAATTTTCCTTATGAGAAAGGTGTCTTGGTAAGAGTCAGAACTTTACTATGTTTGGAAATGCAAATGGTGGAAATGCAAACCATGTTACAAAAAATACCCCAATAAAAACACAAAGAAAACAAACAAGCAATAAAAACAACAACAAACCCCACAAAAAACCAAAGAGTATATACAAAGAGTGTATAAGCTCTATTAAAGTGGAAGTTTTAGCAGCACTTTCCTACTCTCATCATTATCAATCTCCCCTTTAACACTGCTTTGTGTCTGGAATGGCAAAAATTAGAGGGAAAGAATAAGGCACTTGTTGCACCAGGTGTGACCATCATAGTTTTTAAATTTATGTTTCCAACCTTTTGATATCAAAACAAAAGTACTGTTATTGCCACTACTTATGTTCTGTAATTTCCTTTTTTTGTGCAGGCTTAGAGCCCATATAATTGCGTTAGTTTTCTTCTCATTTCTTCTGGTTTGCCCCAGTCGACCTTCAGATTTCTGAAAAAATGACTGAAAATCTACTGGAACTGTGAGGTTATGCAATCCATAGCTTTGTGCTCAAAAAACATGGAAAAAAATAGGAAGGCCTTCTTAAGTAACATGGAGAAAACATAGCCTGCAGGCATTAAGGATGTGAGACAGGAGGGAAAAAATCATATCTTCATCTCATTTAACATGAAAACTTGATTTCTTTTAAAGACCATCCAGAAATAAAGCCTTGCTTTTGCACACAAAGTTGGTTGCAGGAGTATTTGCAGACTTAAAAACTCAACATTTTTCAAACTGTGAGCCTATTTACAAAAGACCAGATGATGAGAAGTTATCTGGTTGTTATCTGTTGAAAGGGTAAACACTATCTCTGATTACTCCTTAGAATGTAATGCACCTTGACTATATAGTTCAGGTTAGATGGAACTGTGTGGGCTCTTGGGCTTTGCTGAGGATTATTTAATGCTTTTATCAGAAACAGAATAACACTTAGTCTTTCATCTTAATTATATTCTTGACAAGACAAAGTACACAATAGGTGTTGAAAAGTGTATTTCTTTTAATTTTTAAGATGCTACTATTTTCCTTTACCTCTGTAACCACAAAGTTGCACTGATATCATGCATTTAATGCGTTAAATGTGTATTTGTTTCTGTCATGACAGTATAACAGTGTTAGGAACTAAGTAAAAATGCCAGTCTCCAGAGGCGTTGCATCTATGGTAAATAGCAGTAATATATGACTACAAGAGAAAAATTACTTTCACATGCCATTTTCACAATTTGTATCATGCCATGGGGTAGGAAGTTATCTTCAGCAAGGTCTGTCGTAAGCAAATCTTGATAGTTATATGTGAAAAATAGAAAGAGTAACATTAGAAAAAATTCACATCAAGACTTTTTACTTTCTGTATATTGTTTTAGAAACTGACAGGACCTCAGTGGTTTTCAGTATATTTGCATAAATATATGTGCAAATTCCAGCAATTTAGTTTTAGCAATGAGGAAAATTCAAATCCCATTAAGTTATATAACTGAAAATCCAGATTGCTTAAAAGTGTTAAATTTTACCATAATTTTAAAATACCTTGCAAAAAAATATCTTTTATTGGATTTGATGCTGAATATTTTAGTTTCTCCTTTTCCCTCTTTGTTTTGCATTTCAACTTTTTAACTTCTCCACAGCATTTTAAGAAATGTGACATTAATATTTCCACTAAGTCAGTGGGAATATCTTAAAATTTTTTCCTGTGTTCAGACACTACTGTTGCATTTGACTTAAGTTTATTCAAAGTACAGTCTAGACTGAATTTTAATGCTATGAAAAAATACTACACTGCTATAATCAGAAACTGTGAGACCACAAGTGACAATGATAATTATGGTGGGTGTCTGTAAGTCACAACTAATTTCTTTTCTGCTTACCTACGTAATTTAACCTTGATGTGACAAGGCCACCATTGTGCAAGTAATGGCAGCAGAGGAGGCAGTGACAATTTTTATTATGTTTTATGATTAAGACATTTGCCAAATGGGATTTCAGATATAATCTTCCCTGTCATTTCATTTAGGTGACCCATTAACCAGCAGAAGCTGCCTGCACTGTCATTGTACAACCTGCTAACACTATGTAGTTTAGTGAAGGTTGTACTAACCATGGCTAGACAAGAACTTCATTATTATCATTCAGCCACAGGTTATGAACATATGCCATTCAACCAGGTTGATTTTGCTCAGTAGATTTGGCTTTGGAAACCTAAGTGCTATTTCAAGCATTTAAGACTGAGACAGGACACAGGCTGAAGCTGAGCAGAACTTTGAACACAATCTCATCCAAATTCCAGTAATTTATAGCAATGAAAGGCTTTTAGACATATCCCTGATTTATCCTCTAGGAGATTGCTTCTTCTCCTCACATCTCAAACTTTCTAATAGCCAAGTAAGTACAAGGTAGAAGGTGAGTCTGTGAGTCTGCATTTGGGTATGTTTTCATCAAATAGATCTTGGCTTTCCTAAAACAGGAGTCCTTGTGTGGTCCTCTCAGTTTGATCTTTCCCATTTCCCCTCCCTTTAGAACAAACGGCCCTGGTCTATGATATGTGGAGGAAAAAAAAAATAAAGTTAGCTGGTAATAGCACATAAAACTGGAGATATGATCTCCAGAATCTACTTTTACCCTCCATTATACTACCTGGCACAACACCAAATTTTTAGTCACCAAAATTGAAAGCCTTAACTTAGTCTTCATTAAAGTCAGTGGAATATAACAGACAATATAGAAATAAGTCTTAAGGGTAATATAAAAAAATTCATATACTCCATTTATTTCCTTTGATACCTTAAGCAGCTTGGTGTTCTGCCAAACCAAAAGATATAAATCTTGCTTTGCGTTCCCCTGAAAATGCAAGTCATCTAAAGTCAATTCCCCTCAATGAAATTTTTTATTGTTATGGGTCCAAGATTATTTTTTTCCATTTTGTTCTTATGGAATATTTCAAGAGGCTTACCTTCACTGTTCTGCTCATGCATCTAAAATAGTAATTCTGTGCAATTACCATTAGGGCTTCTGATCAGTCAAACCTCTTTCATTTCTTTCTAGATCAGAAACACACAGTTTCAGGGGAGGGAAAAAAAACCAAGAAGGCAACAGAATCTAAGAGGACACATGCCAGAAAGAGAACACAGTCCAAAACAACAACAAAAAACCCCCTGCCACTGAAGAAGCTCCTGCTTATTTTCCAAATGTGCTGATAGCCTTAAATATCATGGGGGTTTTCAGCTGTTTTAAGAAACTGAATTATTGTCANCTGCCCTTAATTATTAGGAAATGGTAGTTAACCACAGCACCAACAAGTTGGCTGTGGAAAGAAAGCTAAAACAGAGGGTTTAGTACTTTCAAGATACTGTTTAAGTTTGTTTATATTCCAACAGTAGTAATAAATTTTAATAACTCCTCTGAAATCATAGTGCAGTCTAAGCATTGTAGCATTTACAATATAATTGTTATGAAGAGCAGTACTACAAGTGTGGACAAGCTCAAGATTCTTCTAAGTCTATGTCATATTTGATAGACTCCAACTCTGCCCTTTTTATGAGGAACCTACAAAAATCACTATGGCAGTAGATTTCTCCATCACAGTAGGGTAATTTCAGTTTCTCTTCTTCTCAATCTGAAATTTTGCTACCTTTCTTATCCTTCCCTTGGTTTTGTGTGTTACAATGGTAGCTGGCATGCCTATTTAAATATATTCTACATGAACTTTGTTAAGAAAATACATATTATGTATTATTACGGGATGAGTAATTCCCTGTTGTTAGGCAACTACAGCAAATATGGAAGAAACTGAAGGCAGCAGAGCCTTAAAATGATTGGCATGCTAAAAGACGTTGACCTGTTCAACATGATAAATACTCATTCAGGAAGAGGTAGGAAACATGACTGCTGCACACCTTTGCCTTTATTTTAACTTGTGTTTACTGCCTTACGGAGTTTGCAAACTACACACTGGAACTGAAGCTTTGGAACATAATAAATAATGATTGCTTAACTAAAAGAAGTTACTGGGTCACAGCTGGTTATTTAACAAGATTTCTACAGGGTGAAGTAGGAAGAGCTGTGGTATTAAGTGATCATTGAGAGGCACTGAGAGTTTGGTATCAATTCTGTTGGTACTCAAGGAATGGAGCCAAAGGTGAACAATTGCATGAGAAATTTCTTTCTTTTATTCTGCATCTAGTACAGAATTTCAAGGTTTAAGGGCTTTCCAAACATGATTGACTGCTAACTGCATTATTACCGTTCTGGTTTGTATATACTTGACAATTGACATCCAAGCTCTAAATTCATATTCTTCATTTTAATTCTCAATAATGGCAGAGAAAATAAGCATTCTGTTGTTTTCACCCTCTCAAATTCTTCTGAACTACTTTTTAAAAAGTTTGCTAATAAACTGCAGCTGGCTATACTCAAATATATTCTCTCTGCTCTCCTTCCCCTTTGATCATCGAAGTATTTTCAGACACTGTAAATTATTTATGGCTTATCTATTACTTCCTTGGGCTTTCAGGGTTTTGTGCTCCAGTGATTTTCCTGTTACTTCAGCCTTACTTCGGTAGTTCTTGTCATATCCTTCCAGCAAGACCCCAAAATTTTCTTTGTGTTTACTTCTCTCTGCCCTACTTGTGCAGAGGTTTCTTTGCTGCCATGCCTTCAATGGCTAAGATCAGTTTCCAGTGTAACCCTCAACCTTGATATATCCATCTTTTTCCCTACTAAATTTTCAGTTTGATTCTGGCTTCTGTCAGATATTTTAACTGAAGGTTTTAACAAAAAATCTTTGTATTTGCTTTACGTTTAGCTGTCTGCTTGTCCAGTTGCAAAAAGGAATTTTTCGAATTATTCAAGTAGGAAGTTAGTATTAGCTGTTTTCCCTCAATGTGCTCAGCATCCATGATTTTGTATTTATTACTATTGACAATATTTTTGTATCTTATCTAGACATTTCAGCACTGATTACTTGATTCAGGTTGTTGAACATTCATGCCTCTTGGTATGAACTCCTGTGTATATCTACTTTATGAACTTTTTGTTATTTTCCAAGTATGTTAGAAACACTGTGCCATGTGTGGTTGCATTTGTTCCTTTAGTGATTTCCTGGATTAATTATTTTTTGAAGAACATACATGCATATAACAGTCACATATATACATCATTGTAAGCAGAACAAGTTTCTCTTTTAAATTCGTCCCCAAAATAATTTCTCTTTTTTGTTTATGGAATATTTCTGCCCTCTCATTAGGTACTACTTTCTCTTCTAAGAAACAAAAAAGATATATATCAGCTGCAATTTTAAAAAATGACCGGAATAGATAGGTAAGATTAGGTTTAATATGAAACTTTTTCACTGCAATAAATATCACTTTTCCTGACAGCTGCCCTACTTATCTTTGTAGTCAGGTTGCATGTCATGCTTAATTTAAAACTGAAAAGAAAAGAAAAAAGAAAAAACATTTTTAAAGACTACAAAACAAATAAACAAAAAACAAAATAAACCAAACCAACAAAGAAACAAACAAACCAAAAAAAGCAAAAAAACCAAACCAAACAAAAAAACCCAACAAAACCCCAACAAAGAGCACAATTTAAAAATACAAATATCTCTTCACATCACACTATATGTCTGAGGAAGACATTTTTCCTGTCACAGTAGTTCTAGCTTTTCCTCTGTTGAATTAAACTGGATTATTGCCATTGATTAATCTGGAATAGGTACTGAGTCACTTTAAGGCAATGGGGGAGATAAAAGAGCTGTGCAGTCTGTCAGATGGATTCTCTTTAAAGAAGATAAACAGCTGTACACATTTTAGTTATAGCTATTATTAGAAGCTGATGTTGAGGTGATAATGTAATTAGTAGTGCTGTGAAATATTAAACTTAACATGCTGCATATTGATGTTTCTTCCCAGGAAATCCTTGATGCTTACTGTTTCTGTCAGACAAGGTAACATGCCTGAATATTTCATCTGACAGAAACAGCAACGCTACACAAGGAGCTCTGGAAAGCGACCAAGCAGTGAAAAGGGACAGCTAAATATTTTTAATGGTGTTCATAAAGTAAATCCATTCTGTCCAGGAGCTGTAAGACTCTGTGTGAAGGCAGTCTATATTCATTTGACACAAAAATTATGGATATAGACAGGCAGATTATATACTGAGAGGGTTCATACTTGTTTCCAGACTTCTAAGCCTCAAACTTAAAAAGCAAAAGCACAAACTTCTCTGTGGGAAACAAAGGAGCAATTCAATGATGCTGCTGCTAAATAAAATGTACAAAATGCAAATGTAATTGTTTTCTATGACTTGTAATACTTAGATTATTAATATCTTTTTCAGTGCCATGTTTATGCACTATGTCATGTTAATCTCTTTACCGTGGGAAAAATAAAATGTGGTCTGAACCTTAACTTTCCACTGGGTAGATTGTGTGCTGTCACTGTCAGTTGTTACAGCTACCAAAGTCCTGCAGTATTCAGTGTACTGGAAGACTTTGGAGTGCTGCAGGATCTTATTTACCTACAAGAAATAAAAGCCTTGCCTCAGTGCAGCAAACATCACTTTTCAGTTTGGTGTTCATACATACAGTAACTGGACAACCACTTTTCAGCCAACTTCCCACTGACAGTGGAGGTCAAGACTAAAGAATATTCTGATGGCCACAAGTTGCATAACAGTAAAATAATGGAGAGATTACATATATTCCCTTACACTGCACATCAGATTGTGAAGATGAATCCACTGAGCACCTACAAGCAACCTGTCTACAATGAAATTTTAGCTTTTGCAGGAAATTCAACATATGCATTTAGTTAAGTTCTTTTTTCAAGAACTCAATATCACTCACTAATATTACAAGAAACCATGATTACAGAAAGGAAAATATTTTTATCTTACGGCCTGTGAGGGGCAGGGGGAGGAAATGGAATTCCTGAGTAGCTGGAACAACAGACCTGGTTGCAGTGTCTTGAAATCATTCAAGCAAGATTCTGACACCTATACAGAAGCAAAAGCACTCTTTGAGAAGAGAATTTTAGTATATAGTCACATACAGAAAGCTATGTGAAACTATAAATGCTGATACATTTGTTAAGATGAAAGAGTTATGTAATAGTACCTAGTAAGACTAAAGATTATAATACCTCAACAGAAATATAACACTATTATCAAGCACAAGTTTGAGTCTACCTACCCAAGAAAAATAATTTGATTAATCTCTTACTTATATTGAATTAATGACAGTTAGAAAACTAGAGAATTTTGACAGAACCCATTATAAGACATCAGACGGTGACCAGAACAGAAGAGATTTCAGCACCAGACAAAGTAAGGAAAATCTATGCATTTCTGTCAAGCTGGAAAAGAAAAAAATAAATTAGTCCATGTCTAGAAAGCAAGCAATTTGGGGCTATGCTCTGGAGACTGACTATCAGGAAATTGGAAGTTAACACAAGTGGAAGAAGGGGGGAATAGACTCCCTAGGGCAAGCATCTGTTGAAGGAGTTTGAGAGACTTCTGCTAGGCATTCTCTTCTTTTCCTGCAGATACCATGCAGAACTTCATCAGAAAAGGAATGTCCACAGTTAGCTAAATCCTTCCTCTGCCAATAAAATTTAGTCAGATATTTGGAATCCAACGGTGCTAAATGCTATGTGGAGATCAGAGCAGCACAAACACAAATAGGCTGTTGAACACTTTATGTGGAGGAATTGCTACAGACTAGGTAAGCAAAAAATAGTTGCCATTTTCTATATTCATTAACTTTTGCGTATTTTACAGATAAATACGTGTGACACATCTAGACAAATCTTATGGTGTAAAACCAAAACTTTTCTGTTACTGAATGCTTTATCTCACTTGATAGCTTTGGTGACTGGGCTGGAAAGATGCCGAGTTGTGTGGGCCTGACAGTGGGGTTCTGCTGCAATTAACCTCATGTTTCAGTGTCAGTACAGCAGAAAGTATTGATACACAAAGTTTAACAACACCCAGAGTAAAGAATGTCTATAGCTGTAAAAAATGATATGCTTGGTCAGAGATTTAGCATATGTAAACTTCCTACACACTCAGAAGGATGATAGACACTCATACACACCAGCTAATCTCTGATATGGAAACAAAGCAACTGCATAACCCAGAGTTTGATTGTTTCTGCAAATTTCTTTTTCTTATGTCTTTTTTCACAATCTGTTTTCTCATGCCTTTCATATTGATATCTAAAGGCCATCAGCTTATTTCATATTATCAGAAAATATTTATCAAATGAAATTTCTATAGTTTTTAACACCAAAATGAACCCAATGTACTAAGTATCATTTTATTACAGGACTAGTCCATTTTTGGCAATTTCTGTATTGTCCCAAGGAACTACAGTCAGAGTCACATACACATCTAAACAGAGGAATCTACCAGTGCCCTTGTTTCCCATCTATGACTGCAATTAACAGCAGCACTAAGTGAGGATGGGACACATTAATTCCTGTGCCCAAGAGGGTGCTCTTCACAGCACATCAACACACTGTCTTATGAACCATATGACTCATTGCTCTGTGACAACTGGTATTCTCAAACCCTGGCAGATGTTGCTAACATAACTTGAGAACTGAAACTACATTTTCTTACTGGAAATAGTGATAATTATGCAGATTTCTCATTCCTTCCCAGATGACAAAGTCAGAAGATCTTTTTCTGTGTCTTCCTTATCAATGGTACTGCTAAAGGAAGCCTGAATTGGCTTTAATAGAGAGGAACTCAATAACCTAGGTATGTTGTAATGATGATGTAGCTCAGTCTGAAGTAGTATAAGCGTATGTTACTCTAGGCTACTGCAGAGTAATTTCTAATCAGGTCAAGAATATCTTAAAGGTTTGATTTACAGCTTTAGTACAATTCCAAAGTCCCTGCTAGAGCATTTTTTAAAATTGTTGACAGGCACACTGAGTGAGAGATGGAAAGTAATATAAAGTTTCCACAGCACTCTCTGATATCAGGAAGGCATGTATTTGAAATTATCCCTTCTGGCAATTAAATGGCCAAGACAGAAACAGCAATCTCCAAACCATATATATATATTAATGGGGATAATCGTTTGAAAGGAGAATAAGAATTTAAGGACAGTAAGGACTGATCAGCCAAGACTGATTTTTTTATAATTAGTGTTTGATATATTCCTTTTCCTTGGATCATCTGTCCAGCTGATTTTAGTATCTAAAATATCCATTTGACACAATCCTGCTCTTTAAGTGTCCCATTTTAGGAAAAGCCACCTCTGGCTTGTTTCAAACTGCTTGCCTGCTATTCTAATTTGGCACTCTCTATTTATTGAATCAGAAGACAAAATGAATAATCTTTCTATGCAATTGCTTTACTTTTTGTAGATGTTTAAAAATCCCTGTGTCATAAGTGGCATGATTTCTAAATTTCTGTGTACAGTGAAATACTTTGACTTTAGGATATGGAAGAAAGTTTTCTGGTTTTGTTTTTGGTTTTTTTTTTTTAATTGGAGGATACAGTTAGATTGGTCAAAGAAGCATTCAGCCTCAAAATTTCAAAATTGACTTTTACACTGGACATTGCACCACATAATACAACATTTCTTGTAGTCTCTCATGACAGAAATACCTGCATTCACTCTTATAATTTACAGTGACAGTACTGTTTACTGCTTCTCTTTGCCATTTTTCAGATCTAGACTGAAAAATCCTGAACTTCTGAGGGACCAGTATTTCATCTGTATTACCTCTCAAGTATCTTTTTTGCTGTTTTAACTAAGTGTAGTGCACAGGGAGATAAGATGTGTTTACAGAAATCAACAAACTCTTTTACAGCCTACAGATGATTTATCCATATCAATTCCTTTGACTCCTCTGCCATTTGATTGAAACTCACAATTTCCCTCTTACCAAATATTTCCAACTTTCAGATAAGAGGATCTTTTAAAAAATCTAGTTTTGTGGACATGTAAAAAACCTGAACACAAATTTCCATTTCTAGTTTTTGACTGACTCATCTGGCCCCTTTTGTTCTGCATACCTAGATCCTCACCAGTAAGGCCAGTCCATGATTAATGAAAATTCACTGTGCATATTAAAAATTAAGTCATACTAGCAAGTCCCTTTTAACTGAAAGTCCCTTTTAGTTAAAATACCAACACGTGGCATGATGAAAACTTAATGGCAGATGGAACTCAATGAACCACAGAAAAGAAAAATTCAAAAATAGCTGATCTGAGTGAGGTGCTGTCAAATGGAAAAATAAATATGTGATGCCTTCCTTACATTTGATTAGAGGAAAATTAAAGCACATAAAAGACACGTTCAAAATATGTTGTGCTTTTAATTAATGTGTTGTTGAGATGGTTGATGTGCAGAAAAAGTGAGTATCCTAACCTGCTTGAAAGAGGGGCATTTAAGTTGCATTGGAACAAACTTCCTGGTCTTGTATGAAGATTGCAGATGTTCATGCACTTAGGAGAAAGCCAAGTGGGTTCAGCCCCTTAGAAAGGTACTGTGGGCTGGTACCAGACAACTGCTGGGAAAATGGCTAGATGGACTAAAAGTATAAACTCCCTGAAAACAACAACAAAACAAAACAAAAAACTCAACCAAAACAGAGAAGCTCCATGGTTAAATTTCTTTGGAAGCTGTTAAGATAAAACTTATTAGATTGAGCAGTATCTTATCACTTTTTGGTATCAAGCAAATCCATACCTAGAAACAATGATTGGATTTGTGAATCCAAATATTTTTTTCAATTTTCATTTGTGTCTAAAGCAAGAACTCTTTGTATTTTTAGTACTGAATACATTTTTGTAGTGTGAGCAAATGAAAGTAGAGTCTAGCAAGGGTCATAAAAAACCTGTGAAATCTTCCTTGTTCCTTGAAAGCAGTAGTAGCTTTAACACACTAAACTACATTGCAAGTACTGCCCTTGGTAATATAGAATTAACACCTGTTGGTTTTGACAGAAATTGTACATCCAAAATAAAAACCCACTTTCAGTCAGTTGTGCCCTTCAGGGATGTATTTAATTGACTTTAGGACAGAGAGCAGGGTTATCTCTCTCATCTCACTGACCAGCTGCAATGCTGCTTCCAGCAATGAAACATTTCAACCTTCAGGAGAGAAACCCTTCAGTAAAAGAGTGCTGTTAAATGCTCTTGGCAATATTGTGAACAGGATTGTTGCTGAGTGCCCCATATGACATTGGAATTCTGGCACTGAAGCATAACTTGGCATGAACTAAATTACTTTCACTCCTATCCAGGATATCAGAAAGATCTGTAGTAGTTGCCCTTGAGCAAAAGGGCAAAAAAGAAAAAGGGCATCTGATCTTAATAATGACTTACTTATTCTCATTAATGAGCAGGATATCCTTTGTGAATTATAAAAGGAATAGTGAAATAAAAGAAAACTGTATTGATAAAAACCAATTAGAATAAATCCCAAAGACCAACTCATGAGAATATGGAAGTTGGTTTAAGCTTGAGTTGGTAGAGCAATCATATACACACTTTAAATTACTTCACTTTTTCCCCAAGGTTCTAGATTTGTAGATGGCCATGGTATAGTTAATGAGGTCATGCTACCCTTTAAAAATTTTTTTTTCATTTGAAATGTCCATATCTGCATCAGTTTTTTAAGTGCTTTGAGAAACTATTATTGCTTTTCTTCTTTTAAATTGCTGATACAGGAAGAATTAAAGAATTTCCAGAAAGCTATTCAGATTGTCTTCTGAAATATTTAGATAGTGGTAAATAGAACAAGTAATTTTTAACCACATCCCAAGCTATTGGGGTTAGTGCCCACAGCTGCAGACACAAACACATTCATAGATGCTTACAGCAATATTTTATTCTTATAGTTCACATTTCTCTAAAATTTCTTTAATTTTTTTGATGCTGCTAACTTCATATTTCCTAATAATCACTCATAAATATTAAATGACATAAAATACCGCCTAAATATCAGAACATTAAAAAAAAATATCTGTTAACTAGTGAGAAATATCCAGCTCTGAAGGAATCAGGAACAGCTAGAACTGTACCTTAAATAACTTTGCAAAACACATTTGTGAAAACCTGAATACTTCTTTTTTCTTGTTCTCTGTAGCTGAATTGGACCATTGTTGTGGTTTAGCTCTGGCAGTCAACCAGTCACTTGCTCATTGGAAGGGCAAGAGTAAGAAAACTCATGGGTTGCAATACAGAAAGTTTAGTAGATGAAGTTAAATTTGCACATACAATCAAATCAAAACAAGGAATTCATTGCCCACTTTCTATGGGCAGGCAGTGTTCAGCCACAGTGTTCAGAACAGAGCCCCATCATTTGTAACAGTGATGGAATAAAAACTCCAGATGAATATCAGCACTGGTCCTTCTGCTTTATCTTTCCTTCCCAAACTTCTGCAGCTGAGCATGCTGTCACATGGTGTTGGATATTCCTTTGCTCAGTTGTGATCAGCTGTCCTGGCTGTGCCTCCTCTCACGCCTCCACTGCTAAACCCCAGCCTACTTGTCTGGAGGAACGGAGTGAAAAACAGAGAAGACCTCAATGTTATAAAAGATAGTAAAACAAAGTATAAGAAATAGCAAGCATAAAAAGTAAAAAAAATTATATGGATGAAAAAATGTTGCTAAAAAATCCCCTATATTCCTAACCTTACCCTTTTGAAACCCTAGATTTCAGTTTTAATCTCTTCTCCTGCTATTACTTCTCTAATACGGATCAATAATATTCTAATCATTTTGAAAATAAACTCTTGCAAATGCCTAATTTAATAATCTTGAAAATTGCAGTATTTTTTTTTTAAATCTAATTTAAAACCAAAGAAAGTTTATTCTGAAATTGGTCTAAATTGGGAAATAATTTGCATTACACTTCTGCATTACACTTCAATATCTAAGCTAATTAGGCATCTTTTTGAGCAGTCAGAAATTTCAGCTATTCACTTAGGCATATCTCAGTCAAAGGGAATTCACAAAATCGTGGATGTTAGCTCTGATGTTGTACTCTTGGTAAGTACTCATGTCTGCCATAGTAATTTGCATTTTATATCAGTGAGGGCAGACTTAAGATATACACAGAATACTTGGTTATCAGGAATTTACTTATCAGGAAAAGCTAACATAATGTCTTTAAGTCATTCCAGTCTAGTAAATCAATTCTGAGAGATCATGCTGATGACTGCACAATCACAATCTAGAATGTAGAAAATAAGAGAACCACTGAATGGACACCTACTTTATTTAATGGTTATGAAGGACTAAATCTATTAAAATGTTCAAAGCTGTATTTTTTAAGTGCTGCTCATCTATTTAGAGAAAGATTTGAAACTATTGTAAATTATGAAGAAGGTAGGAAATAAAAGGTTTCATGGTTTTAGGTTTTGTAAATAAACAAATCTTATTTCATTTGCTTTTAAAGGTAGTTAATTTAGGAGCTCTTCAGTGATAAAATTCATTGGTAGCTCTTAGTTATAAGCTATTTGAAATCTTTTCATAGATTTGTTTTATTTGCACTATTTTCTTCTAACAAAATATTCCAGATTTCAAGGCAGGTTTCAGGCAGATTTCAAGTCACATTCATCTGGCTTGGCAAACAAAGCTTATATGTATGTTTTCTTCAGATTATCATAATTAATTAGGCCCATGGAGAAAAAAGAAGCTTCTGAAAAATAGTTAATGAAAAGCTGCAGATTCTAAATCTTAACAGAGTTCTGTAGTAGCTGTATTATAGAAAACAATATTAATCAGCTCAGGGTAGATTTATGTGTATTTGTTTGTAAGTCAGCAAATATCCATAACAACCTCGTAGCCATTTTTAAAAGAGATTTCAAAATTTAATCACATTTCAAATTTGATAATGCTGCCATTTAGCTTACCAAAATGATAGATTAAAATCCTCTTACTGCTGCTTACATAATAACCTTTAGAAAACAAAAACAAACAACCCCCTGAACAAACAAAAAAGCCTCACAAACAAAACTCCAAAATCCATGATGAGGAAAAAAAGTATTACTAAAATAGTATGTAGATTAATGCAAAAAGATCAAATTTGAACTGTTCCAGCTATGGATGCAGAGGGATAGAATGATACTAGTGTCTTCATCCACTCTTTGAAAGACAGTGCCTGTTTTTCTTACAGATGAGCAAGACTGAATAATTTAGAAGAAGAGACAAAATCAGAGCAGGACTGCATGCAAAAGCAAAAAGTATTGCTGGCAATAAGAAGTGACCCAAACAGGCATCTCATGTATACTCAAAAGTGTACCAATCTCTTCTTCACACAACCAGTTCCTGCAGTCAGAGCACCTAGCTGTAACTCCCTGGTCTTGTACAGCAAAAAAATTATGAGCATTTCTTGTCTGTATCTGACATGATAAAAAGTCTATTGAGCCCCAAATTTAGTACTGATTCTTCCCTAGATCAGTAGCTTAATAATTTTACTGTCAGGTCATCTGGTTTTCAGAAGCTCACTCTAATATTTCTCAAATTCCCCTTGAAGCTACATTCCCTGAAAAACTGGTCCTGCAGTACAGGGTTTGACATTTAGAGCTATAATTCTTAACTCCTTGCCAAATCACTTCCTGATGAATAATATCCATTGACTGTCTGCCCAAAGTCTTTACAGCAGCTCTAAGTAACTAAAACCATCCTATCTTCATGCTCAATTCCTTGCTGCAAGAGCAGTGCCTGCCTCCATATTACAATGCTGCAATCCAAGGTCTCATTTCTCACAACTCAACCAAACATGACAAATTTTTAACAGTCCTGAATAACACAATGCTTTTACATGGAAACTGGAAATATGGCCAGAACTGAGTCTTTCTGAAAGCCAAGAACACATCATTTTCTTGCTCTACCATTAATAGTCAAAGGTGCCCAACATCAACACAACATGCTAAATTTTCATTAATGGAATGCAGCTGTGAATAGTCACATCAGTGTGTTTGATCCCATAAACACAGAGTTTTGAAAGGATGCTCAAGGCTGCCATAACCACTGTTTGTTGAATAAAGTATTGTTTTGATTGAAATTTACAGTGAAAAAGGAGTTCCTCTATGTTTCATTTGACGTAAAATTTGAAGTTTGTATTTTTGGTTATCAATGAGTCAGGTCAGATACCATGGGAAACTTGATTACAATGGATGCTGTTTTCACATACATTCTATTACATTCTGCTAAATAAAGAATATAGAGAATAATTCTGACTGCAGTACTTTAAAAAACTTTAAAACAACCAGATTTCATTTTCTTTTCTCACACTTCCCTTGTGCCATTTCATACTGAACCTTGGTTATTAAAGTCCCTAAATAAGTTGCTGTCTGAGCATTTGGAGCATTTGTTAATCTTCTGAGCATTGCTAATCTGCTTCATTGGCACAGAGCACTCCTAAGCACTGAGAAGCCTCAAGGAGGTTGTAACTGAAGTCTCAAGCTGAAGACATCTGTTCTTCACAAATATTCCCACTCTTCATGATGTTCTTCTGCATACCATTATTCACACATAGAATTTTTTGAGTCCTTAGAATGGACTAATACCAACCATCAACTAACAATAATGGAAAGCACAGGCAGAATTCTAATTTCTTCTGACAGTTTATGGTAGAAAGTCTTGAGATCAAGTAAATATTTGCACACTTAATTTCCTCAAATTTATAACAGAAAGGTCAAGGCTTGTATGGAGGCAGAATGAATGAAATACATGTGTTCAAGCATCAGAAGAAACAGCACAAAAAGATTTTAAAAGGTAGCCTGCACTGGGAAGGAAAGGGCACCCTTCCCCAGGCACTGTTCTCTTGGGAAGTACTGAGGAAGATGTTGCTTATGACAAGATGAAAAGGCCTGCATTCTGAAAAGGTCACAGCACAGATGACTTCCTAGCTGATGACCACTACCCTACACAAGGAGGAAGGAAACTAGGTTGCTGCATGTAGTACACACCATCCTGTTTTTCTCCTTGCTCAAAAGAACAGATTATGTGCCCACAAGTGAGTAAAAGCATGCAATAAGCATCAATATATTCTAAGATTTATGAAAGCATAAATTGGCAAGATTCTGAGGTGTGACATCTGGTGGCTCCTAAGGGGTGCAAGAGAATTGTCTGGAAAACTTTTTGTCATCTCCCATCAAGAACTAATGCTTTTCATATTGCATACAAGCAATGAAAATGTGTAAAATCCCTTGCTTGAGGAATTAGTAAATAAATATCCTGCACTGAGTTTTACTTTGCTAATTTCTGCACCATTCTATTGCAGTGTAGAGCCACATTATCAAATTAACAGGGTCATATATTTAAAGATGCTATTGCTTCAAGTGATTATAGTGTATTTCTCATGTTTATTCTCACAATAAAGTATAGAAGATGCTGGCTATGTAAAAAATCACCTTACTTAAAATAAATAATACAAAGTCTTCCAGTAATTTTCTTGCCTTAGTTTCAGACATTGAATAATTTCTGTTTATTGGAAATACCCTTTGGTCATATGGAACCTTTGAAGTTACCAAGTAAGTATTTCACATTTGGTCCATTTTCTTTAGGTAAAAAATCAACACTTAACTCTGTGCAACTGTATCTTCCAGAAATCCAATTACTTCACTCTAGCTTTGGTGCAGCTGTATGTACTCACTTCAGCACACAAATTCACAAATAGTAACAAGAAAACAGCACAATGAATGAAGTAAATTCTCACTTGTGCAATTTCCCTGAAAAGTTGTAATCAAAGTTAACCTTCTCAGCAGGATGTGACAGAAGTTCAATGATAATAGAAATACTGCTGCTTTAGGAAGTTCTCAGGGTTTGTAGACCCAATATTCATCATAGCTCTTCAGGAAAGGTAAATAGTGGTACTTAGACATCAGCATTTCAAAAACACCCCTAGGCAAAGTGAGAGGTCAACAGTTCCATTTTCTTTATGTTTCTTTAATGAATAGCTGAGAAATATTTCATGCTACAGAGAATGACTGCTTTTCATAACTTAATATACTAAAGTTATATAAAAAAAGAAGGTAACAGTCCATCAAACAATAAAATATTAAGCATTTATGGAGTATACATAAAGTAAAGCCAGTAAAAACTGCAAGACAGTGAGCGCTGTCTCACACACACACTTATTGCTAAACAGCAAAGTGATTAGCTAAGACCCAGAGCAAGATCCACCACTGATCAGAATGCCCTTATACCCCTGTAAGTTTTTCTGTTGCTTAAATATAGATTGGGAAGAAACATGTTACCTTTTTGATGCTGGAAAAAAATCTGAATCTGATTTCTCAAAATCTGTAAATTTCCAAAATACAAAACCAGTTCTAACATGGTGAGGTTTTGTGGAAAACAGTCGTTTGCAATACCTAGAAAATATTCAGAAACTAAAAACATTGGAGTAAAAGTGGAGCTACTCTGTGCATGAGTTCATACCTATTGACTCATTTACTGGTGATTATTGAATGTTTAATCTTTCAGGCTACAAATCATGAAAGAGGCTAGATTTACAATAGGTCTGTTCCAATAAATCTATTACCCAGAAACTGTTTTTCTGCCTAAAAAAAAGAGCCATGCTTCTACAGCTCAATATATCATCACCTTCACCAAGGACAGAAGCTGAGTTCAAAAAGGCAGGACAGAAAGTGGTGGAGAACTGTTCCAAAAAAGCAGCTGAAACTACATAGGGACAAAAGTAAGATTCTGCACTTAGTCAGAAATCACAAGCTCCAGAGTAACTTAGGACAAAAAAAAAATCTTGAAATGTTAAAGGAGGTACAAAATCATTCTCCTGCTTTGAGCCTAATAAAATCTCACCTCCAAAAATACTTTTCATTTTTAAGAAATCTCTTTAAAATAAATTTTAAAAAAGAGGGGCAAATTATCCCCCAGTTACCCACTGAGGAAAAGGTAAATATTGTCCATTCTGTAACAATTTAAATTAAAAAAAAAAAACAACAAAACAACAACCAAAAAACCAAACAAATCAAAAAACAACCAGACAACAGGATAGATTTTTGTTGAAGCTGCAGAACTTCAGTTGCAAACTGTTTTCATCACTTAAAGCAATGCAATTTCTCCTGTGGAAATAATTTACATCCTTCTCCTTTGCTTGGCTACTTTCAGAATGGAAAAGATTTTCCTTTTATCCAGGGTGAAACTCTTCTGTTTCAACTCATATTTCTTGTCACTTATACTGCCACCAGATTATTATTTGGAGGTTTTCTCAGGCTGCCATAAAGTTTCCCTGAATTCTTCTCCAGATCTGGTTCCTCATTCTCTCCTCAAAGGTCCTGTGCTGCAACAACAGTGATCTCTGCTGTGTGTCCTTCCCGCAATGATTACATGGCTGAAGGTGGGGGAAGCCAGACCACAGTCCAAGAGATGTTATCCCAAATGGCAGACAGGCTTAATCTCTTCTCTTGATGCACTGGCTCTGCTCCTGGGAATATTGCCTGGGATATTGCTTGAGATGTCTGTAGTAGGGGCTTTTTTTAAAAGCATATAATCCATTCTTATATCTAAATATTTGCAATGTCTGTCCATCCACATATACAAAACTGACACTGAATTTTGAACTTGTAGTACTTTTCCTTACATTCTAGCATATCAAAATCAGCATTCCATATAATTAATATTAAAGCAAATATATTAGGGCATATGTACAGATATACACTGAATATCAGGACAGAGACTTCTCAGTGAGAAGTTATCTGTTTTGTTAAAAGTAGAAGCACGAGGCTGTCTATCAAGTCGGTCGCTCACGCTTGTGTGAGGTAAATAAAAAGCAGACTGAGTTGCATCACAGTGGAGAACTCATGCTGCTACAGGGAAGTATTTTCTCTGTAGGAGGGCCCTTTGATGGCTGGAGTGTAGAGCTGGAACCTCTTTACTGCTCTGAAACCCTTTATGCTACATGTACTTGATTATGGGATGGCTACCTAGGTACACAAATACTGCCCAGCAGATAGTGACTGGAAAATAGAAATCACTGGGTACTGGCTTTGCAAACATGAGATACTGGTGCACAGAAAGGGAAGGGAAGAGGAGGAATCAAAAGGAATCAAAAGGCAGTAACCAATATGAGACAAATTTAATCAGTGCTACTGAACAACCTTTGCACCAAACAGGAAAACTGAGATGAAAAGCAGAAGCTGGAACTACAAAATTAGACTGAAGATGAAAAACAATTAAGGTTGCATGGATTGCTTATAACTTGCAGTGGAGTGGAGGGGTTCCATCTTGCAAGGAGAGGTTCCAAAATTTGGAAAGAAGGAAACATCAGTCTTGTCATCAGGATGTGTAAGAAGGAGGATGTGGTGAACTATAACCTTGCCAGCCCTCATGCTGATCTTTGTGAATGTGATAGGTCAAATCTTTCTGGAGACCCTTTCCAAATACATTAAGGACGAGAATGTCATCAGGAATCAACAACATGGATTTACTATAATGAGATTTTCTTACTCCACCTGATGTGACTGACATGGTTGTTGAGGAGAGGGTGGTAGTTGCTGTTCTAAGTTAGTGTATGGCTTTCAACATTGTCTCCTGCTGCATGATCTGAGACAGATGAAGGAACAAGAATGGACTGAAAACTGGCTGAACTGCTGGACTCCAGCTGGAGGCCAGTCACTAGTGATGTGTTCCAGGGACTGACCTTTTAAAATCCTTGTTAATGATCTACAATATGGGGCAGAGTGTACACAGCAAGTTTACAAGTTTTGCCAAACTGAAAGGAGTGACAGATCCAGCAGAAAGTTGCTGTCATTCAGAGGAACCTTGACAGTTTGTAGAATCAGGCAAGGAGGAATCTCATGAAGTTCAATGTAGGGAAATGCCGAGTCTTGCCTGTGGACAGGAATAACGCTGGGCAGCAGCATCCAGTGGAGGCTACACAACTGAGTTCTTAGGTTCAGCATATTCACTACCCAGAGAAGCCTTTTTTGTGCTTTTCTATAAGTAATAATATTTAAAAACTGGGTTATCAAATTTAAGAATGATTTTAAGGGCCAAGTTGAACTTTCAAAGATGAAAATTAGTGCATAGATGAAAGATAGGCTTAGAGATCATAAAAAACCCCACTAATTTTTCATTAATCATGATCACCAAAATCAAAAATATTTAGGAGATTGCCAGTCTTAAAAATTAAACTTCAAAAAAGTCCAAACCTAGTGAATGTCTTGAATTTACTTTGGAATTAATTCTTGCGTTATTCTAATAGTGATGCACATTTTCTCTAAAAAGCTTTTAAAAAAATTGTGAAAGAAATGTTTCAAAATGTTCCTTGCCAAGTGCACTGGCTTTGCATGACAAGGCTTTTGGTAGCAAGGGGTTACAGTGGTGGCTTCTATGAGAAGCTTCCAGAAGGTCCCTTCATGCCTGACAGAGACAGTGCCAGCTGGCTCCAAGATGGATCTGCTGCTGGTCAAGGCTGAGCCCATCAGCAGTGGTGGTAGCATAAACTGGCACAACATATTTAAGAAGGGGGAAAAAAACTGCTCAAGATCACTTGGAACTGGAGAGAGAAGCAGGAATATGTTGGAGAAAGAAATCTGCAGACACCAAGGGCAGTGAAGAAGGTGGGGGGTGTGGTGCTCCAGATGTTGGAACAGAGATTCCCCTGCAGCCTGTGAGGATGAACTTGATGAGGCAAGCTGTCCTCCTGCAGCCCAAGGTGGAGCACAGATCCAGCTGCAGCTAAGGCTGGAGTAGGTGTTTGTCCAAACGAGCCTGTGCCTCTCTGGGAAGTCCATGCTGGAGCAGGCTACTGACAACACCTGTGATGCCATAGAGAGCCCTACCTGGAGCAGCGTGGTTCTGAGGGACTGCTCCCCTGGAAGGGACCTATGCTGGAGCAGTTTGTGAAGAATTGTGCAAAGGACTCATGTTGGAGATGTCTCCTGTGGGAAGGACTCCATGTGTGAGCAGGGGAAGAGTGTGAGGAGTCCTGAGAAAACAGGAACAGCAGAGACATGGCAAACTGACCACAGCCCCCATTCCCTGTACCCCTGCACTGCTGTGGGGGACAGAGGGTAGAGAAAATGGGGAATAAAGTTGAGTCACGAAGAAGGGAGGGGTGGAAGGTGTTTTAAGATTCAATTTGATTTGTCATTACCCTGAGAAATTATTTCTTATTACTCTGATTCGTTCAGTAATAAATTGAATTAATTTTCACCAAGTCGAGTCTGTTTTGCCTGTAGTGGTAATTGGTGAGTGATCTCTTCCTGCCTGTATCCCAACCCAGCAGCTTTTTGCTATATTTTCTCTCTCTTGTGCAGCTGAGGAGGGGAGTGATAGAGCAGCTCTAGCAGATACCTGGACTCCAGCCAGGGTCACTACACTACATCAAGTTTCAGGTATGTTCATGCCATGTTATCACACCATGTAGCAGGCAGCAGAGTATTATTTTTGGTAATTAATAATGTAATACAGCTTTCAAAACTCACCAGCAGTATCCCCATTAGTTACATGGGACTATTAGGCTCTTTTTATACCCTACTGCAATATCTCAGGCAAAATAGCTGAATTCAAGTCCTTTCTCTAGAATACCTTTCACAGAATGCAGGCTAAGGTTTGATCTCATTTCAGTGGTGCTTTTGGGGCTACCAGGTTGCTAGCAGAACTGGTGCAACTCAGGTAAGATATAGGTAAAATAACCATGAAATATTGCTCAAGTTCTTCTAATAAACATTGTGGCCCTGATTGGGAGACTATTGTATATTGAGGAGATAGTTCTCCACCAACAGCTGTTCTGAGAGGGTGCTGGGCTGTGCTAGGTTGTACCATGCACACTACTTAGCCTCTAGGACTGTGCTGTGCTACACACATACTCTGATGTAGGATAACTTCAGTTCCCAACATGTTTTCATAAGTATATCCTGTTCAAGAAAGTGCTAAAAATCTCTAAAGACAACAATAGCAGCAAACCTCACCATAAACAGGAATTTTGTGCAGAATACCATTCCCTAACCATTCCCTAACCATTCCCTAACCACTCCCTTGCCTGTGTGGTCACTTCATGTTTTCATCATCAGGCACGTAATATCTTCCAACATACTATCACCTTTTCTGAACCATCAATACATGGTTTTCTTGCTTGGATCCAAAAAGATGCTGGGAACCAGCACCTCCTGAGATAAAACTGTAAACAAAACAAACCTGTGTTAAAAATGTTTAAAATTGCTTAAAGTTATCCTCTTCCCTTATTCTATTTCTCTTTCACTGTTATCCCTGCAGATCCTCTACTGATTACTAATGTAATACTGATTACTAATCCCTACTGATTACTAATGTAATATCTTCCAGTGTAACATTTTCTATATCACTTCAAGTTGATATCTTTAGTCACAAACTGATGACAAAAGGACAAAATTTTTAATTCTACATGACCGTGTTACAACAGTGAAACCCAGAATTGCAACTGATAGTATTATACAGGAATTAAGTCCCATTGTGAATGCTTTAAGAGCAAAAAATTCCTCACAGCATTTTACTGTTTCTTTATGTACACATCATGTACCTCTTTGGATTCACACAATCCCATTTATATGTACAAAAGTAATAATTTCATTACCTGAATCCCTAGTTCTCTTTTATTGATGTCCCAGGGCTTCTCTAGACATGCATTTTTTTTCTGACATTTCACGATGTTTTTCATTGCTAATACGATACTAGACATTTTTTCAAAGCCTTTCTGAATATCTAGTTAAATCCATTTTAATACAGTGTAGCATTTCCAAGGAGAAATAAAAAAATTAACAAACACCCCATACATCTCAGTTTATTTCCCAGATTATTAGAAAATAAACAGTTCAGCACATTTACAAATAGTTTAATCCTTAACATATCCCCAATACTATAAGAATAATGCAGATAGAATGAGGTATACAAACAGAGAATTAAGATATGGGAAACAATAAATGGCTCAAGAAAAATACACCCAAAACCCAATTATCCATTTGTTTTTGAAAGAGAAATCTTCAAGCAGGAATTATTGTTTATATATGAAAACATCCCAGCAGACTATGAAAGTTCCAGTAGAGAGCACTTTTCTGATTTTTCTTTGTTTGTTTGGGATTTTTCATAGTCTAGAAAGGTCTTATCTATTCCTAGTGGTTCAAAATTTGTGGCAGGAGAAAGCTAGAAATGTGAGCTGTAGAATGGGCCAGAACTGCAGCTCTGATTGTGCTATTAATGCTGACAGATATTGAGAGATCCCTATGGGTCATATTTAATGCTTATTGCTCTGTTCCTTGCCCTCATGTTGTTTTAATCTAGAGTTCTTTTTCCTCACTGAAAATATTACATAGGTGAGAGAATTTGTCTACTTTTCTGTTCTTCTTTCTCTTGTATCTCTTGTTTCATATAGATTAAATACACTGCCATTGTCAATTTCTTTTCTCTTAATAGTTAGCCTACGCTATTATTAACAGAATCAACAGTAATTATGGAACATTTCAGCAAACAGAAAGCAGGATAAGAAGGTTTAGGTTCATAATGTTATTAGCAACACTGATAGTAGAAGTAATGAAGGGTTTATGGTTTTAGACAATCCAATAAAACTCATGAGACTAACACTTAATTAAAACATTGTAAAGCAAATGTTCTCTCTTCTTTCAGTGCCTGCCTTGGAGATGTCTTAAGTCAACAGATAGAATACTGATATGTAATATATCAGATACCTATAGAGAAAGGAGATTCATCCTGGCATATAGGGCTTCAGACCACATCAGCAAAATCCATTTTGCAATTTTTTTTCCCTCAAATTTGTCTAGTATCAGCTGCAAAAAAATAGAGGGTTGTTGAAAATTTAAACACATGAAATAAAACCCCAAGACTCAAGGACTAAAAATTCTGAGTAACCTTGCAAAAATGCCAACTTTTTGTCATCGGTTTCTGCCAAAATTTTATACAATTCTATATAAAATTCTTGTTTCTTTTACTTGACTATGTGGAAACTCAAATTGTATTCTTAAGTAGGACAGCATGCTCCCATGATTTTCTGATGCACTATGGGTTTACCATATACTTGGATAACATATCCTCTACTGAAAGGTTAGTTTACTATTTGGTTTTTTCTGACTTAGATGGTCCCAGAAGTAACTAGTGGCCTTGCTGGTTAAATTACCCAGCCTAATTTCTGAATTTCACTGTATCTAGAGACACTTAGCTTAGTTTCATGGGTCACTTCTCTTACAGGGATGTTAAACAGTGATATTTTGTTTCTTTCCCACTCATATTAAAATATCAATAACAGGGATGGTGATTTTGCCTTCAGTAGAATTGGTTTTCTTCACAGTGGCTGTGGGGCTATGGTTTGCAATAGTGCTGAGCATAGGGTTGATAATGTAGAGATGTTTTTGTTGTTGCTGAGCAGTGTTTGCAAAGAGCCAGGGCCTTTTCTGCTTTTTGCACTGCAACTCTGGCAAGGAAACTGAGGGTGCTTGTGAGGTTGGGAGGAGGAGACACAAGGAGGTGATCCCAAGGGATATCACAGACCATGTGGCATCATGCTCAGGAAATGAAATGAGAGAAAGAAGAAGGAAGGGAGAGAACATTTGGAGTGCTAACATTTGTCTTCCCAAGTCACTGTAATGCCTGATGGGGCCCTGCTGTCCTGGAAAGGCTGAGCACCTGTCCAACCATGGGGAGCAGTGAATTAATTCTTTGTTTTGCTTTGCCTGTGTGGTGAGTTTTGCTTTTTCTTTTAAACTGTCTTTATCTCAACCCACTTTTTTTTAAACTTTTTTGCCTTTCCGATTCTTTCCCCTTCCCAGGGGTGAGGGAGTGGGCAAGTGGCTGTGTGGGGCTGGGCTTAAACCATGACAGAAGGGGAGATGCTGTCCAGAAGAACGTGACACATCTGCCCTTAACAATTATCTGTGTTTCCCTTGTTTTCCCAGCACATATAAACATCACCTGGTGACAGAGCTGGGTAGTGCAGTCAAGGTCTCATCTTATCTGATATCCTTTTGAGAAGGGTTCACTCAGTGATATTTTAAATCTGAGATCAGTCCTTCATGTTTGTATACACACATTTTATGATTGAAGAGAATATATATATATATTTTGCAATAGCTTCATCTGTTTTCAAATACATTTTTGTGACCTAATGAGATTTTAAGGCCTGTACACCATGTACTATGTGCAGCTTATATGATTAAATATACAATTATCCTACAGGACATCAAAAGCTTCAACAATTAAATGGAGTTGAGTCAAAATATATATACAGTCATGGTTTGAACAAATATTTTTGAGATAAATACTTTTTTGAAATAGTCATTTATCTTTCTTCTGAATTAGATCAATATGGTATTCATTTTGCCCTGCTTGGCAGTAAAATACATAAAAGTATCCAGCTGATATTATTTCAGTTTGGCTCTGGGGCTATCTGGGTTTTTTTCCTTTACATTTTTAATTCCAGTAAATCAATCTTATTCAGAGCCTGCACTATCCCTCATGAAAAGGACTGCTGGACTGCCACTTGAATAATATATGATTTATTATATCATATGATATTCTCCTGATTTATATTTAAAATCCAGAAAGTTTTAAAACTTCTCCTGCATGCTTTTATCAGTACAAGTAAGAGGTTCCCTGAAGTTTGCTCTATTAGGCTGTGAATATGTTCTCTATTATTTTTTGTTGTTATGTAGTTCTCATAAACCCCAAAGCCTTCCAGTTATGTGTTTTTCTCTCCCATTTTAAGATTCTTAATGTAAAAAGGTCAAGTCTCAATAATGTATTGATATTACTAGAAGAGTTACTTTCCTGGTGTGCAATATTTTATTAGAAAACAAATGTATACCCAATTTTATGCAGATGAAAAAATAAGAGCCACCCAGCTGGGTCCTGATAGCTGTACACAGTAAACACTGGAGTACTTAAATTGTTATGTGAGATGTACTACATCTCATTGTTTTAATTTGGAGAGGTCAGATTTCACCAGGGGAAAAAAAAAATCTCTTATATATAATAATATGGATTACCAAAGAGTAATCACTTCCAAAAGGATTTGGTTGGAAATTCCCAAGATTTCTAGTAAAGAACCAAGAATTCATCTCTGAGACATTCTTTCCTTAACTGAAAATTTCAACTTCTTGAAAATAATACTAAGCTGTAATTTTCTGATGGCAGTTGAGAAATTAATTTGGATTCAGTGAATCATGTTTATACACCTACCATGTCAGTGATATCAGCTTCAAATATTTAACCATGTAAAATTTGTCTACTTTTCAATACCACTGCAGTATTTCAGAGGGAAGCTATGGGGGGGACCACTTACAAACTGCTACCCCATTTGCACTGCATGCCGTCATAATGCAGAACTATTTAATTTCCAGTGGTATCTAAAATTGGTCTAGTTCATGTGTTTATCATATGCCATTTTAGACTTACAGAATTTCTGCACAATACCAAATTAAATAGAGTTAACCAAGTTAACTTTTTCTTACTTAGAATTATATTAATTCCTTTTAATTTTGAAATATATTGTCTTTGCACATTCTGCAGGCATTCTTTTGTTTCAAGTACTGTGTTGTTGCCATGATGACCATTAATGCCCAGCATATGCATCAAGATGGCTGACTACTGACTACCCTCATCTTGGCAAGACAGTGTCTCCAGAAGGGTATAAAGGGTTAATTTAGCCTGGTAAAACTTAAGACACAGAGAAGTTAGTCATGTACTGTACAGTGTATATCACATCACACTGGGGCACAGTCCTCAGATACCAGTTCCATTAATTGAGTAGAGGTGAAAAAGCTGAGAACCAGCCATGATGAGCTATTGGCTTTTGGAATGAAAGGCAAGGTGCCTGCATGTGAAACTCCTGTGGACTGCCAAAGAGAAGTATCAGTCAGAATTCAGAGGTTGTTACACCTCCTGGCGCAGTATCACTCTACCTTAATGCTTTTCAGTTTGCAGGAGTTGAGATGCTACTTCAGCTTTCTTGCTTTGCAAATACAAGCCTGAGACCGTGCATTGTTGGGCTAAGTTTATTCACACTACACTCACAGATGCGAGCACTCCCACATGCTCTAGAAAGAAAACCTTTAGACATGGTTGGATGCTTGATGGACCCTGTCTATCAATTGCAGGATTTCTTGCATGGTATCACCTACGGGTGTATTGAGCAGCTACACTGGCTAGAGGATGGACGGATGGGTGGGTGGATGGATGAATGGATGACACTGTACATCACTGTGACCAGTTACTTTTTACTTTCCAAAGACAAACAACCATTTTTTTTTCTGCATAAACCTCAAGCAGAAATTTGCTCCACTATGCATGTCTACTAGCCTAATTTTTCCATACAGTGAAAAATAATGTGCCATTAAAATAATTAAAAAAAAACCCCAAAACACAAAAACCCCAATGACTGTATCTGAACTTTCTTCTTCTTCATACCAGGACTGAGAATTAATATATTCCCTCTCTCCCAGTTCCTCTGATTATGCACCTCTGTTTCACATGAATAGTCAATGTTATTGTTAGCAGGTTCAATTAAACAGCCTTCATTCTACTTCCTCACTGCCTAAGGCAGTAGGTCTCCACAATATTTCTCAGTTCTGAATAATAACATTTCAATGACGACATCGCAGATAGAACAGAGGGAGCTACTAGGCAACAACCTAAGTTAATTTCTTTTTCAGAAGGTATCATCAATCATTCCTTTTTCTCCAAAAAAAGGAGTCACATTAACAAAGAGCACATGTATCTGATATGTACAATTGATTTCCAGGAAGAATCTGCACTAGAAAAATATTTTTTTTAATCCTTCACAAGACCAGATATCAAAATAACTTACTTTTTTTAAAAAAAATTTAATACTTTCTAGTTTTGATTTACAGTGTTTCCCTTACAATCCCATTTAACAGTTTACATTGTTGCCTGATATATGGTATATGCTGACATTGAACATGAAACTTTATGCAGGTTTGAGCAGAAGAACATTCTGATTAAAAATGTTAATCCAAATCTATAGAGTTGTTAGTGAATGGGAAAGGCCCACAGCTCTAACATCGGGCTGTACTTTGATAGAAATAAAATAAATTACTCACTCAGAAGGTGGCCAGACAGCATTTTCAAAGGATATTCATAGAGGTTTAGTTTCTATTAGTGACAAACCAGGTACACCTGAAGCCTGCCCACTAAGTAGACCAGAACACTGACTCATGCACCGTGGTTCCTTCTTCATCCTCACCCTGCGTAGAAATATTTCATCAGCATTTGGACTGCCCATTAATTTTGAGGGCAGTGTTCCTGCAGTATATCACCTTGTTAATTACCTAATATTTTAAACTAACTCTTCTTACTCTAATACTACCTCAAAAGTAATCCCCTTTCTTCTGTTCTTCAACATCTTGCCATTTGAATTAATTAAAAAAAATTAGGATTTTGCCCTGGTGAATGCCAAGACTGAAATGGGGAAGGGCCAATGTGGAAATCATGCTTTGTTAGTATGTGTGAACATGTCTTTTCAAGTATCCTGCATCTCTGTCACAAAAATGAAATAACCTCCTGTTGCTTGTCCCAGTCAATCTGCAAACAGTTTGGGGTCAGAAAGTCCATAGCAGGCAGGATTATTTCCGATGGCACAGAGACCATCATACAGATCATCTACCCATGACTGGTGCATGGCCAAGCAAACCTAGTGTGAAGGCATTTCACAATCCCACCTGCACAAGGATTAAATGGGCACACTGCTAAATCCACTGAAAATACATGCCATTTTTGTTCTTCTTGGTAGCCATAGGCTGCTGCAGAATTCCTACAGGAACTGAAAAGTTCCAGTCACAAATCCTGGAGGCTGTTGTTAGACTATCAGTGAAGAATCACACATACTCTGGTTGGTTCTGCCCAAAACTTGCAGGCATTCCAACAATAACTACAAGACCTGTGTTTGGATTAGGACCCGTTGTCCTGTAAACCTCACTGCAGTGTTTGACCTGCTGATTTTGAAATAGAAAACTATGAGGGTCAGACTGGACTTCAGCATGTTCAGCATTGTGGTAAACACCTACCTGGAGTATTTTAGTCATCTGACTCAGAGTGTAGGCAAACTATTTCAAAAGGAGCATCCACAGCAGGATTGGGTCCTTTAGCTCATGTAAATCTCGCCTGACTTCACTGCCCCCATCTAGTTAAGGGCTTTTCCATCAAAATATTCATGAGGATTGCAGCAGTATTCCATCAGCCACATACCACAAAGCAGGTTTTAAAAATAGATCTGAGTTTTCTCCCACGCTCTATATGGCACTAACATATTTTCTTGCTATATATCAGCTCTTTTGACTTAAAAGAAAAAAAAAACCACAAAAAAATCAAATGCCAGAAAAACAGACAAACTCACCAACCCAAAAATCTATAATGGGTACTCCCTCTAGATCCAATCATATAACATTGACCATTTAATTCCAACCACCCCACTCTCCATTGCCACACCATCTGCTTGGAACACAGATCATCTGATGAGGTGCAACATTCGCTCTGCTAAACCACAGCCCCTTCCCAGCTGTTCTAGCATGTTCTCCACCTACCTTCACTGTATTCTCACACAGACTTTCTGGATGAGCCCTGGGCACTCACCACCCACACTCACCTAAACAGTTTCTAGATTCCACTGTTTCAACCTGTCTGTACTATGCACTTCAGCTTGTAGGTGTTGAGTTAGACTTTGCTTGCATCTCTATGTTAGGAATAACAAGTGTTGTTCTCCTCTGTCTATAGGTAGGTAGACAGGCATTCTTATGCAATATTTGGTTTCCTATCATTGTGATACAATGGTGTGTTGGTTTTGCACAACCTGGTTTTTGGTAGCAGGGGGCCACAGAGGTGACTTCTGTGAGAAGCTGCTGGAAAGTTCCCCCATGTGTGGCAGAGCCAATCCCTGATGGCTCTGAATTTGGACATAAGGCTGGGCCAGTTAGAGATGATGGCAATGCCTCTGTGATAATATATTCAAGAAGAAAATCAAAACAAAGTGGGGCACAGATTTTTTTTCTAATCAGATGAGAAGAGGACTTAAGAACATGTGAAGGAAAACAATATGGAGACACCAAGGTCAGAGGAGAAGGAGGAGAGGAGGTGCTCCAAGCGCCGTAGTCAAGATTCCTCTGCAGGCAGTGGTGAGACCATGATGAATCAGGTTGTCGTCCTGCAGCCCTTGGAGATCCATGGGGGATGCAGAGATCCATGCAGAGATGAGAGAGGTGCCCATGCCACAGTGAGTGGATGCCTGGAGGAGACTGTGACCCAGTGGAGAGAGGGGGCCCTGCTTCCAGGCTGGAGCAGCCTCTCCTTGGAGGACTGCACCCTGTGGAAGAGAGATCCTCACCACAGCAGTTTTGGGAGGACTGTGTGCCTTTGGGAGGCACTCACATTGCAGCAGGTGCAGTTTGGCTGCTGTTCATGAGATTGGAACTACCCTGGAGAAGTTAATGGAGATCTGTCTCCTGTGAGAGGGACCCCACAGTCTCACGGGAAGAGCTCTTCTCCCAGACCTGTGGAAGAAAACCTTGGGTGATGAAATGACCAAAACTCCCACCCCTGTCTCCCTGCACTGTCGGTGGGAAGGAGGGAGGGGCTGGGGGATAAAAAGTGGTTGGTTTTAAGGGCTTATTTTACTTCTCATTATCCTCCTCTGACTTTGTAAGTGATAAATTCACTTTCTACCTTTAAGTTGAGCCTGGTTTGCACTTGGGTTGTTTTCTCTGGGTCCTCATCTCAACTCATGAAGCCTTCATTAAATTTTTCTCTCCATTGCCCATCTGTAGCAGGGGAGGGCAAGTGAGTAACTTTCATGGGTGCCTGCCATTTGGCCAGTGTTAAACCATGACAAGTGGTTTTAGGAAAATTCTGTCTCTCCCCAGTTTACCACATTGACCTCTATTCCATTCATCTGCTGTACAACATATCCAATCACAACATACCAAACCACAACACCCAAATCATGAACTTAGGGAAGAGACCAGAGGGAGGATGAAAGCTGGAAAAGACTCAAGTATGAACTGCCCATCCAGACCTGCCACCAGTCTGCTCATGGCAAGCCTCATAGACTGCAATTGCAGTGTGCTTTTCCTGAATCTGAAAATCCTTTCCCCTGCAACTCCACCTGGCTGTGAGAACAAAAGCCTGCTCTGCACTCCTAAGGGTGAAAATACGTGGAATGATCCTCTAAGTGCCCCTCCAGTGCAACTGCAGAGCAACACAACAGCATGAAGGAGTGTATGGAGTTATAGTTTTGTGGAGTCACAGTGCCTGCTTGGATCTTGTTGAAGGGCAGAAACAGGTCCCAAGAGACATTTTAACCACTGAAATACAGCTGGGAATTATTTGAGAAGATTGGTAGCCAGCATGGGCCAAACTGATGCAAGTAGCATCTCTAACAACCTACTTCCATGGACAAACTTATTTTACTTACGGGGTGTTTTCTCAGCCAATGTAATTTAATAATATAGCTGTAGTCCTTAGATATATGCAGAGACAGTGATGATTAAACTAGCACTTTGGTTCTGTTTCCCAGCTGTGTAGTTTTATTCTGGTAAGCCACAACCTCTGTGTCTTTGTGAAATAGTTGTAAAAATTATGTTCTGCATCAAAGATTAACCCAGAAAAATCTATGGGAAACAATACTATCATAACCATACCACTGTATTTATAGCTCCCTCTCATGGTTCCTATTCTAAAATAAGCATTTGCAGGAAGAATTGGATCAATGTAACTATAGCAGAAAAACTATGGCAGTAAATTTTCCATGCAGACAAACTCTAAAGAATTCATATTGAATGAGAAATGTGTAGAGTTACAATATTCTTATGACCTTGAATTCTTGAGAAATCACATCTGTGATGATGAGTGTAGCCACACTGTAGGTTTTTCTAGTTTGGTTGTACTGTTTAGTTCATTAATCCATAACATGTGGTTTTCTCAAAGACACTTTTTATGCAGCATGACCCTTAATTTTTAGATTGTGGATTAAAAAACAAAAGGCAATCGCATGCTTTGTTCAAATCAGATCTTTGGTTTTTGTTTTCTGACTCATAGTAAAATTTCTTAAGGTTGTTTGAATTAGGTAAGGGTCATAGAGAAAGAAGAATTATAATAAGAGGGGGAGAGTGGTAACAGTTTTAGAGCTACATTTTTGAAAGACATGTGCATAATAACATTACATTACCTCAGTACCAGTATTTTACAGCATAAAAAATAAATAGAAGTTGATTGAGAAGAAAGAAGTGAATCTTAAGGGATCATGAAAACTCTTTTCTGAAGCCTCATATCTTGCAAATATTTATTTAGGTTCCCATGCCCAAATTTTTTACTTGTCACAAACTTGTTTGCAAATAAATTTATACAACCAAGTGTTTATCAATAAGCAAACAAAAGGGGTCATGAATAGGAATGAAATTATATGGTAGAATCTATTTATTACTATAGTTACCAGACAGCTTTAACTGCAATATACTTGGTAATTAAGTGGATGTTTACTTCTATTATCTATAATCAGACAGCAGGCTGTGGAGAGAAATCTAGATAATGATGGTCCTCATTCTGCCCCTCCTGCTGATACTGATTTCAAAGGGAAGCAGTCAAAGAGAACCTCAATACATATCATCTCTAGGTACAAGTGAAATGGTATTTTGAAGAAAAAAAAAAAGATATTAAAGCAAATAAATGTTCCAAATGAGGTATTGTGAATATTTATGTTACTCTACATTGATCAACTGTAGAGCAAAGAGTTACTTCCATATTTGCAGCAGAACGTAATCGTATACATCACTCAGAGAGAAAAGAGTCCTTTTAGGTACAGAACAGAACACACAAATTCAAACAACTTACAACTGATCACAAGGATTGAAACTCAAAGCTTCAAGTGATCAAGTACAAGGAACAAGGCTTTCTTGCACTAAGATCAAGATGTTTAAGCACTGTACAACTATTTCACAATAACAGTGTTCACAGGAAATCACAACAGGAAAAGAACTGAAATTTTGTCAGATGAAAGTGGCTTGTGAGGTATGAGATCAGAGATGACAGTGCTGATTGAATAAGACCAGCTGCTGCCTGCTAGATTACTCATCTACAGAACTCTCTCAATATGTTTTCAGATTGTCAGGTTTCAACTCCTGTGAACTATTTTCCTTTGAAGTAGAGACACATAGCTGGAGATAAGTATAAAATCTCTTCACTGTGCCATTTAAATTAAATTTTAGGAACAAACAATTATTCTGTAGCAAAAGTGCAATCCATCATTAGGAAATGCTATCCAGGAATTAGGGGTTTCCCCACAAAGAAGGGGGCAGTATTAATAGCCCAGCTGAAATGCATCTGCACTGATACACGTGTATGGGCAACAGATAGGAGGAGCTGGAAGCCATTTGTGAGCAGGAAGACCATGACATAGCTGCCATCACAGAAGTGTGGTAGGATAGCTTGGTGCATAGAGTTGAGAATTTATGGGTAAGAATCAGGGGAAGGACAATGAGATGGATATCCTAGTGGGAGTCTCTTATAGATCACTCAACCTTAATGAAGAAAGAGATGAAATATTCTATAAGCAAGTGGGAGAAGCATCACCATGGGGAACTACAACTTATGAGATATCTGCAGAGTACAGATACACAGTACAGCAGAAAAGAACAGCAGAGAAGAAACAGTTTAAGAGCTTCCTGGAGTGCTTGGAAGATAACTTCCTGGCAGAGCTGGTAAGTGAGGCCGCTAGGGGAGTTGTCCACTTGACTGTCTTTGAACAGAGAAAGAGTGGTGGGTGATGTGATGGCTGAAGGCCATCTTGGGCATTGTGATAACAAGCTGATAGTTTTTGCTTCTCAGAGAAGTAAGAGCCAGCAGACCTGCCACCTTGGCCTTTGGAAGGACAGACTTTGGCTGAGTGGTTGGGAGAGCCCCTTGGGAAGTGGTCCTGAGGGGCAGAGAAGTCCAGTAAGGCTGGGCATTCTTCATGAAAGTAATATGAAAAGCACAGAAACAGGGCATCCACAAGTACTGAAGAATGATCCAATAGTGAGGAGAACTACCCTGGCTGAACAGAGAGCTGTGGCTGGAACTCAGAATAAAAAGGACTGTTCTTAACCTTTGGAAGAATTGGATGGCAACTCAGGAAGACTACTAGGATTTCATAAGGTTATTTAGGGAAAAAATTAGAAAGCCAAAACCCCAACTAGAAATTAATCTGGCTACTGCTGTAAAAGACAATAAAAATGTTTACATAAATACATGAGTGACAAAAGGAGGACTAAGGATAATCTCCATCCTCATTTGGATGCAGGTGGAAACATAGTGGCAAATAATGAGGAAAAGCCTGAGGTGCTTAAAGCCTTCTTTGCATCAGTCTTTAACAGCAGGACCAGTTGTTCTCTGAGTAAAAGCCCCCTAAGCTGGAAGACAGGAACAGAATGAAGCCCTCATAATTCAAGGGCAAATGGTCAACGACCTGCTAACATCACCTGGTCTATGGGACCAGATGGGATTTACCAAGGGGTACTGAGGAAAATGCTTATCAAGATATTTTCCATAATTTGCCAGCAGTCCTGTCTAACTGATGAGGTCCCAGGTGACTGGAAGTTCACAAATGTGACACCTATCTACCAGAAAAGCTGGACAGAGGATCCCTGGAACTACAGTCCTGTCAGTCTGACCTTTGGTGCTGTGGAAGGTCATAGAGCTGATCATTTTGAATGTCTTCACACAGCACATGCAGGACAACCGGGGGATCAGTCTCAAGCAAAATGAGTTTATGAAAGGCAGGTCTTGCTTGATCAACCTGATCCCCTTCTATAGCAAGGTGAACTCAGTAGTGGATGGGAAAGGCTAAGGACATCATCTACCAGGACTCTAATAAAATCTTTGACACTATATCCAGTTGCATTTTCCTGGGAAAAGTGGCTGCTCGTGGCTTGGACAAAGAAAAGAAGAATACTAGCTGGATTGCCAGGCTTAGAGAATGGTGGTAAATGGAGTTTAATCCTGTTGGTGGCCTGTCACAAGTGGTATGCCTGGAGCTTAATGTTGGGGCCAAGCAAGATTAGTATCTTTATCAATGACCTGGATGAGCAGATGGAGTGTACCCTCTATAAATTGGCAGAAGACATCAAGTTGGGCAGAAATGTTGATCTGATGGAGAGTAAGAAGGCCCTGCAGAGGGATCTGGACAGGCTGGATCAATGGGCCAAAGCCAATTGTATGAGGTTCAAAAAGGCAAGTGCTGGGTCTGGCAGCTGGGTCTTCACTGAAAGGGCCATCAAGCATTGGAGCAGGCTGTCCAGGAAAGTGGTGAAGTCACCATCCCTGGAAATATTTAAAATATGTGGCACTTGAAATATGGTTTAGTGCTGGTCTTTGTTGTGCTGGGTTAACAGCTGGACTCATGAAGGCCTTTTTCACCCTAAACAATTCTACAGCTCTGTGATTCTGTACAATAAACAAAGACCCAAACAGGCAACCCCAAGCACATGTATTCACATGTGGAAACTGAGATTTAGAAGTTCTTGAGTGAGTGCAGTTATCCTTTAATCTGGATATACTTATGCAAACTGAAACTGGAAAGCAAAATTCCTTTATTTTTCAAAGTAACCCCACACAAGACATGAAATCACAACTAAACACTGCCACCACACCACCATCCATTCTTTTTAGTCTTGTATGCAGTGCAATAATTCAGATTATCCAGGAGACCTCAGAGACGAAAATGTTGTTGAAATAAAAACAACATTTTTTCTTAGCAGTTAAGAGTTGCTCTTCAGGTTATACATGCAAAATAAGTGAGATTTCAGAATCCTTTTCAGCAACATTTCCTGCTGACTGTTGCAGGTGGGAGAAGGAGCTTCCACAAAGCACTGCAGCTGAGTCTCTGCAGGTGAAGGCAGCAGGTGAAGGCAGCAGAGCTGACTGCTGAACCTGGTGGATAAAGGGCATTTGAAAGAGATCAGGAAAGGCAGAAGGAAAGGCAGCCCTGGGTGATGGAGATTTGAAAAGAATTGTTTAAGTTAAAGGCTAAACACAGGGTGGTATAAATAGTAAAACTACATGTTTGGTATGAGAATTTGCAAGAGCATTTTGTGCTGGAATAGAAATTCAAGTGCTCAAAATAGAAATGCTTTATATTGGATAGTGAAAGAGACTTCAAAATTTTCCACTCAGTCTTTGTGCACTTACTCAGGCAAGGTTTCCATACACTGTGAGATTAAAAAATAAAGATTTATTTCTGAAGCCACCTTATTTGTAAAAAATTCATATATCAATTCTATTATGGTTGAATTTCACAGATCACATACTGGAAACAGTAGCACCTGTAGCTGTTAAATTAAAATTACTTTGGTATGAAATACCAGAATATGTCAGTGATAACATACTGTGAGAGGAGTTGTTACACAGACGACTGCTACATGGTATGTCCCATCTAGATATCTTGAAAGTCACAAAGACTCATTTCTCAGAAAGCAATACAATTATTTTTTTTCAAAATGTAGATAAGAATTATGTTGTGGGAATACTGTAAATATTTACAGTGGAGCTCAAGATGAAAAAAATATTAGCTCAGCTAAAGAGATCTTACTCAATACCTTGAAACAAATACATCAATGCTTTGTTCCAGTGCTCTTAAATCTAGCTCCTCTCTGTAACCTTTATTAGCATGCAAAACCCTTCATATCAATGTCTACAATGTCCCAGGTTTTTTCTCAGATCACTATTAAGTTCTTCAATGTAAAACAGCATTGTAGACTTCTCTTCCTTTCCAAAATTTATTAATAAATATATATTAAAATCTGCACTTAATATATATTTAAACAGTGACCATCCTTTAGGATTTAATTTCAGTATTATTTGTGCAAGATAAAAAAAAGTCACATGTTCACTGAGAAGATGTAGGAAATTAATTTATCTCCTAAAATGAAGATTGAAAGGCAAATCATCCCAGTGTGTTTCCTCCCAAAATGGAGATTGAAAGGCAAATCATCCCAGTGTGTTTGTCTGCAGCATATTAGGTTCAAGAAGTGGATAAGCACCCATCTAAATTGCACATAAATATAAAAAATGTTGATGGTTTAGACGGGAGATGGACACAATAAGCAGAAAGCATTATTTCTGAAATAGATGATGGAAGAGTTTTTACCTGATAACAACTTCAAGAAAATAAACAAATGCTCAATTTCAGAGAGTTTTGAATAATAAAAAGATAATTGAGACTTACATCTTGATGCATGGTAGTTAGTGTCTTCTGTCTATGTTAAAATAAACTTGGGTTTGCACTTCTATAGATATAATTCCTTAGTCCTAAAAATATACAATTTGCCTGCTTTTGTTACATAAGTACACATAGCAGCTTGAAGTCTCTACTCAAATACAAGCTGAAATGTCTAAGTATTAGTAAAAGAAAAGGAGAAAAATCATAATTTCATTCTGAAATGGGACTTGCAAAGGACATTCAGAATTCCAACTGAGTTACAGCAACACTGTAGTACAATCCTGTAGTACATTTCACAAAGGATCTCTGAGTTCTCTTCAATTTAGCACAATTCAAAACACCTTTCAGTAAAGTTTTTCTCAGCAGGTATATTTTGAAAGAGCTTTCTAAAAGGTGCTAAGACAAAGACTTTTGAATACAAACATTGAATTTTTTCTGCAGAACAGCAATATTCACTAAAATATCCAGCTCTGAGATGTCCATGGTAGGCTCCAAACAATGAAAGAAATGTTTCCTTTAAAATCAGTTAAATACTAAACTGAATTCATAGCAGATAAAATATTTGTAAGAAAACAGCATCACGTCCTAAAGGATTAATATAAGGTGAAGAAAAAAAAAGAAGCTATCTAAGAAACACAGAGCCCTGATCACCAAGAACAGCATTGCGGGAAAGATAACATTGAAATGCAGCAAGGAAAATCAAGACTGATATGACTGCTGAAGAACCCTCAGTTTTCTTGCTCTCTATTTATTTCCATAATCTGCCTGAATGTGATGCAGAATAACAAATAAACCATTTTTATCTGAAAAGCTCCTACATCTCAAACAACCTGTGAGCAATGGTCAGGATCATTGAGGAGACGTCACTGACCGGTTCTTTCCCTCATCCCACTAGTGCTCAGATTTTCTTGCTCTTAACTCTTTGCACCTTCCAGTCAGCTTCCTTACAATTATCCTTTGGCACACTGAGGTGAAATATTACCCTGCTCTGTTTCAGTTAGTGTCATCACAGAATCACCTCTTTCAGACTGGTTTCACACAGAAGTAGGAAAATGATAGAAAGACCGGGCTTTTCTCCAGAACCCTCAGTCCAAGAATTTCAACACAAAATTCTGCTCCAGTAGTGCCTTGATAACAGAGGATTGGAAGGTGAATAACATATTATTAATTTTAAAGAACACCAGAAGAAATCTAGATACCAGTCCGGGCGTTATCACTTGATAGGAAGCACACAGGAAGGTAAAGTCAGCAGCCACATAAAAATTATAGTGTGGCAAGCAGCTGACATAGTTTCTTTGAGAATAAAATGTGTTTTATTCCCACTGGCATTTTCTAGCAAAATTATCAGACTGACATTGCCTACGCAGATATAAAAGGAAATAAATTAGTATATCTGTCTTGTAAAAGAGTGAAATGTGTCCAAAATAAGAAATAACTATAATAGAACATTTTTTTAATATTGAAAAATTACACAGAGGGGTTTTCAGAACAGAAACCTGGAGATTTCTAGATTTTTCGTATATCTATATTCCCTGGATGCAAATCAGAATCAGGCAAGGAAAACAAAGGTGCAAAGAAAACACACTTCTCAACATTCAAGTTGAACGCTAGAAAGAAACTACTCAGATTTCATTATGATACAAATGGGCTTTAGTGTCTCAAAAGTGTCCTTTTATGCATAAACCACCACATTGCAATGAGAATATTCTAACAACAACAACAACAACAAAACCCCAACAAACAACCCACAGAATATTTTTGAAGCTTAAATGTTCATATTTGAGGCCATCTCCTGCAACATGAGGAAACAAATGGCACGATTTCCATTTCGCTTCCATTTCAAAGGTCAGAAGAGTAAGACACTTTTGGCTAACTTGACAGATGCAACACAAAAGTTCACAAGACATGCACAACATATTTGAAAACCTCTAAAAACTCATGGCAAGTACTGCTGGCCAACTATATTTTCATAAAAGAATGAGTGGCATTTTTTCTGCAATACACATCAAATGCTACAGAATTTAAAAAGAGCTAGGGTGTACCATGCCCTTGAAAAGTGCTATAAAAGACTTTTTTGTGAAATCAGCAATATGTTTAAAGTGAATCATTCTTAAAATAAACAGGGGATATTTGCTTTATTCCAAAAAGCAGCATAATTATTATAAGAAATAGAAACAGCAAAAAATCTAGAAAAATTTAAAACTTCAGTTGGAAAAATATTAGATGAAAACATCTTAGACTCTTGAAGATTGTTCTCTGATACAAAGGTTAAAAATAGGATCTCTCTGTAAAATTAATCTGGAGACATCACTTTAAGTAAGACCAGATAAGGAAACAAAAATTTCATTAAAAAACTTCAGATGACCTATTAAGAATTTTTTGTCAAATGCTGAAGCATTACACTAATGGTGAAAAAACAGAAAATAATCTAAATCTAGCTTTTTGTCTTTTATGGAGAACACAAATAACCAAACTCAGGGTTGTTAAGCTTTGAAAATAAGTGCCTTTGCAGGAATATAAATGTTTAATTGTTGGAATTGAATCTGGGAAGCATAATTTCTAGGGAAAAATGTCTGTCAAAGGCTTTATTGTGCTTTTCAAAGGAAAGGGTTACAACAAATTTACAACCATTAACAGGAGAGGTATCTACAGATGTTCATCTCAAAACAGTTTTTGTCAACTGTAATTTTTGCACCACTCAGAAAGTGCTGAGTGTTCATTACAATACAATGGCCCAAGGATGACTGAAGAATGTCGCTGCTTATTTAATCAAAAAGGGTAAGATTTGTCAGTTGCAAGATACTTTTCAGTCTTGGCCTTCTGGGTGCTTTGGTATAACCACAGCTACCAACTAATCACCACAACTGTTCCCTCACTCCTTCACTCCTCCCCTCCCCTCTCCCCTCTCCCCTCCCCTCTCTCCCAGTGGGATGGGGATGAGAATCAGAAAAAAGATAAAACCTGTGTGTTGAGATAAAAACAGTTTAACAGTTGAAATTTTTTAAAAAAGAAATAAAATAACAACTGTAGAAA
>VWYP01026320.1:0-38853 GCA_013400435.1 Pycnonotus jocosus
TGATTGCTACACACTGTAACAATTGTGTACTTATTTCTAAGTGCAGTCACCCTGTATCTCAAAGGAGCACAAAAAGCATGTGAGAATGCACATGCCTCTTCAGCACACAAGCTCTAACCCGCAGCCTCAACACAAGCTGCGCCAAGCAGCGACTTCTGTTTTTCAATCTCTACTGGCACAAACACAGTTTTGCCCCCACCCCTTTGTTTCTCCTATATGTTTGTCAAATTTAAGGAGGCTGTATCTCTCTGGACACTGGCTGCTCCAGCAGCATCCACAGCAGGCCCTGCCTCACTTCCCCTCTTGCCCTCACCTTGGAGAAACACAGGCAAAAGCACTCGTTGTGTCTCCTTCCTTGGCCAGGCAGCCCGTTCATTTTAGATAATGCTGCCACTTGAGATGAAGGAAATAGAGAGTGTCAAAGTGTTTCATGGTGCTTATGTCCTCATAAATACAAGATTTGCAGGCTAGATACAGAGCAAATGGAAGGCAAAATCCTGAGCCATAGAAATAAATTTTAAAATAATTACAAATACAGGGTGTCATTTTTCTCCCCAGAACCTTAAAATGACTGCTGTGCCCATGACCTTTCCAAATGTAACTCTACTCTGAAGAGTGGGAGTTAATGTATGTTGCTCAGTGTATCAGAAGCAATGAGTTTCTGTGGTCAGGGAAAATTCTGTAAGGATTAGAGAGAGATTTCAGCAGTGACATGGCCAAAACAAACAAATACAAATATTTACTATTTCTTCTATTTCAACCTGACAGTTACTGTTATCAGCAACTGCAGAGTGTGGACGTGACAGATCTTCCCACTGGAAGGGCAGTGAGGGTTCTGTGAAATTCTTAGTGGCCTGAGTTTAATCTTTTTAAAAGATGTGAAGGTTTCTCATGGCAAAGAGAGCACAGATAAAAGAAAATGCTGTTCCTATTCCATGGGATCACTTTGTATCTAGACAGAGCACAAACATCCAGGTAGAAGGATGCAAATTCCTTAGGTGCAGCGTAGTGATAGACCAAAAAAACCCAGGCTGTCAGTCGGTTTCAGAAAAGAGTAAGCTATAAGGTAGAGCAGGAGGCTGTTGTACTGAATGTTAGAGAAGTTTACAGTCATTTATGCTGCATTTATACAGCATTCCACTAGCAAGAACAGGCACTGTCCTTTGAATTAGAAGGCCAAATGAGAAGAAAATATCTGAATCTGCTGTGCACGTGAGTGTTGAGATCATGACTATAGGAACAGTGACTGCATATAATCATTCAACCCTTCAACCTCCAGCAACTAATAGAAAAGTAGAATGGTATGGAGTAAAAGTGTACAGCTTCCTAAACTCAGGGGGTAGCAGTACCAGGTCACAGACTGCCCAGCATGCAGCATGCCAGTGGAGACAGAAACACTGAGTACTCACAAACCAGTCAATGAGAGTGTCTTTTATTTTCTCTTTCCAGAAAATTTAAGACATTTTTAGACTTCTGAGAAAAATGAAATGTAATTATTCCTTTAGAAAAGCATTTAATTTCTCTTGTTCCCTCAAAGTCTGGACTGTTCTGCATTTGTTCCCTGGCATACAGGGACAGATACTGGGCACTGCCACTGCTTCCCACACTATGACCACAACTTACCCCGAACATCATTTGCAGTCCCTTTGAAACACCAGCCCACCTTGATCAGATGTTAAGTAAAATTTCACCACATCCAACTCTAGGAGTCTCCAGTGAAAGCTCTGTGATCTGAGCTGGTTGTCTATGTTCCCTTCTTGTCCAGCACACAGAAGCTGCACTCAGGAGAGCTGGTTGTCCAGCCTACGTGGACCCCTTCCTGCAGGTGGAAGGAAGAAAAAGGGCAGTAAACTGCCCCTTTTCTCTCCATCATCTCCCAAGGAAACTGGATAACTTGCTGATGTGTACCTTGCTCAGCAGAAGGTTATGTTTGGACAGATATCCTGCCTGAGATATCAGAAATGGATGCTCTAGTCTTTTCCATGGATATGCCATGTCCTACTTTCCTTTGCAAGGCTTCTCAGCTCTTCCGTGTAATTGTCTCCTCTGGAGCATCCCCAGTTCCCAGCTCTGGGTGTGGGCTCACTGCCAAAAGTTCTGCACAGATACTCCTGTTCCTAGGTCTGCCTGTGCCTTTCTACCAGCTCTCATAATGTCCACTGCCCATCACCGAATGGATTTTTTAAAATGCTTGTACTGAACAGGCTTGACTCTCATTCTAACTTCACGGCTCTGGAAGTGTCTCAGTCTCACAAGGTGAAATTTTCCATCTTGATATTCCTTCAAATTCACAGCAATCTGGAACAAAAACTGAAAAAACAGACTATGCTGTTACACATAGCAATCCCTCAGGAAATGTGCGTTGAACTGATAAACCCAGTATCCCTCATGCTTTGAAATGCTGGGAGTCAGTAAATCTGGGCTATGTGACAACTCCAACTTGCTAGTAAGCACCTAATTGTCCTTATGGAATGAGCTCAGCTGCACTCCATGGGATTAGATTTTTCTGAATCAGAATATTGCCCCTCCCCATGCTTGTAATTACTGTTTGCTCAGAGTATTTACCCTAATAAACAGATTGACTTATTCTTTTGCTTATAGAAAACAAGATTTACTGATTTCCTAACTGGCCCAGGGATCATATAGCTGAATTATTTATTTTTATTTTCCTTTTAAAAAAATTATTTTTATCTTTTTATTCTTAATTAGTTCATTTGTGATTCTATTGAAGAACAAAGAAACCTCAAATATTAATTCATATATAACTGAAAAGAGAGCAACTCTGTATTAATCATATCTTTGTTCATTGTGGCTGAGACCTAGGTATACTTATAAGGTATGAAATGTAAATCCAAAGATATTCCTGACAAAATATATCACATCCAAGTCAGCTTTTTCCATAGTTTTCAAGGCTCCTTGTACTTCTGATGCACATTTTCTGACAGTGTCTTAATATTGTTTTCTCTTTAGCTCTAGCTACATTTGGTCTGAGGTATGACAGCAAAAATATTAGGAAGCTCATGTTGTATAAGGGTGTAATTTTATTTTCAAAGGATGCCAGTAGGACTTAAATTTGCAAGCTTGATTTATGTCTAGCAGTAGACACAGAACAGAAAGTGGGCCAGCAGTTTGCCACTTTCATGGGAGAATACACAGCACAGCAGGACTAACAGTACTGTAGTTATTACTTGACATGCAGGAAAATTCTTTTAGGCTTGATTATTTATCTGGGGAGATTGGAGGCCACAGTAGCACTTGATTCTCAGTAGAAAACTTGCTTTAAATCACATTCTGATGCTGCTTTTATAACAATACAAACTAACCCTTTACATTCCTACCTACCTTATCCCTACTTGTCTTTAATGAAGCTATATTAGCTCAGACAGTCTCTTATGATGACAAGCAGAGTGCTTGCATCTTCCATGACAGAAATCCTACTGCTTTTTCTGCTTGGAATACACGTACAGAAATTGTTTTTCCTACATAGTATTGGATTTGAATATAGAAGAGATTTTTTACAATAACCTGGTGGTATTTAGATGTCTAAACACAGGTGTTCATGTGCATGATGGGTATCTAAGCTCTTATTGCTATTAACATGCCTATTTCCTAAGGTCCTAGTTTTGGAAGGAGACTTGAAGTACAGAGGGATATGATAGCTTTCTCAAACTCACAATGTAGAAGAAAGAAGAAATGAGCCCATGTCTCAAAAATGCGTGTTAGTCACTTGTCTGCCGTGACTTAAGTGGCATGGTCTTCCTTTCATTTATGTGTATAAAGCTCTCAATCTATGCCTTCTTTTCACAGCCACAGAAAAAGAAATAAAGTAGACAGAGCTTCACCTTGCATAGTGCAGAATCATAAATGGACAAGAAGACCCTCACAACAAGCATGGAAAAAATCCATTCTGGTTCATCCATTAATGTAATCTTCTTAAGCTATTCTTAAGCACATGGATCAGTCATTAGGATTGATGTAGTTCAGAAGCTTTGTGGGTGTGCTTAAAATGTTATAGTGCAAACTCCTCCTGCTTATTTTAGTGAAGACTCAGCTCCATCAAGTTTAGTGTATGCAACTGAATATGATAAGCTATAATTTTTAGTGTTTTGGGGAGATGTATGAGCTCATAACTAGTGAAAATACAGACAAGAGCATAGTGAAGAGGGAGTCTCAAGGTCTGCAGTATTAATTTTATTGCTTTTGATAGGCATTCCAATATCAGGGTCATTAAGTAAGTGGATAAAAGAAGCTTTGTAACTTTAGCTATGCATTTTAAACTGTGAAAGAGCTTAGAGTTTGGAGAGTCATATGAAAATAACCAAAGAAAGCAAATAACTTACACTGTTGCTGGCTAAAATTACTATGTTTTCTGGAAATATAATAGCCCTGTGATAAATGGAAGCATCTAAGATGGTAAAACAGATTGCAAAGACAAATTCAGATGATCCTCTGATAGGAACCTAGCAAGCAAATACAATATTTTTTTCAAAAATACTAAATTTAATTTAGATCACTTCAGGCTTGATCCAGTTCTCAATCATTAATTTGGCTTAAAACAGTGTCCTTCAACTTCACTGGGCTTTGGATCAAATTTTTAATGGACATAACAACTCTTGCATACAAGTCAGTCAAAACTCAACTGCATGCCCAAAGCATTGAAAGCTTCTTCTACTCATAGAAGTTGCTCTTAAAATGATGCTATCTTTGTCTAAAAGCATGGCTGAGGTCCATCATCCACCACAGCATAGCAGATAAAGAAAGACAAAAAAACCCAAGCAGAACTTCTTCCTAGATCAAATAGTTATTCTGGGATATTGCAAGATGTTCTGATTAGTAAAGGCTGTATGTTATTTGCATTGTCAAAATTGGCTCTTAGAATTCAAAGCTATTATTTTGTTCTGTAGGTGAGAGTACTGCAATTCTTTATAAAATGCAAGCTAGGGCAGCAGAGCAATGTCTGCAATAGGTGAACAGTTTTACAGAAACTCTTGAAGAAAACATGTATTTATTTTGTGGTTCCTGTTGATTCAAACAAAGCAGATTTCTACCTAAATGTAGACCACTGGGGCTATTAATCACATCTTGCTGTTCATAAATAATGCAGATTATACCTCAGTGGATCATCAACTTCAATTTGGAAGAATGCTGTAACAGGATGAGAAGTTTTTGGTGGTTTATTTGGCATTTCAAGTAACGACTCTTCATGTCCTTCTGAAAATCATGTTTTGGTGCACTTTGTGAAATGCCTCGTATATTTTAAGAAAGCAATTTGAACCTTCAATTGGCTCCTGTAGCTGTTTTTTCTCTGACAAGAACAATTTCTACAGTTTGCTTTCTGTAAACAGAGTTCTAAAATCTCTCTTGTAAAGTGGCATACTTGGGGCATAAAATAACACCAGTCTCATGTAATTTTCTTTCTATGACATCCACACCTGGAAAAGACAGAAAGTGAAAACATTCTAATTCTGATCATTCCCATTTAGGCAGAATAAAGGATATAAATTCTTGCTAGCATTCTGACAAAGGTATAAACATTACTATTTACATATCTAACATGACTCCTTTACCTTTAAACAACTGAAAGAGATAGCTGTCACAACTTCCAGAAAACTATTTTCTTTCCTGTTTTTAAGATTTACACTACAGAGTTTGAGTGAGGTAGATTAAAGGAGTTCAGGAAGGTGGATAGCCGTAGCCTGAAATTTCTTCTCACTTAAGTTGCAAAGTCAAAACAAATATTTAAGCTTTTGGATTGTTTCTATTATTTTTCTTATTTAAGTAAGGAAAAGGCAGAGGCACCCTTTTCTTGCAGAGTTCACTAAAGATAAAGTAATACAGATATTGTGGTCTTTAATGGAAATCTTGCATTATTCCTTATTTTGTTGTTTTAATCCAAAATCAAAATAATGTTAATTGAAAGTATACGGCAGTTCTTTATACATGGCAGTTCTTTATGCACAAATACAACCATCTAGGAACAATTACTGGATATCCTGGAGATAAAGAAAAGCTTTCTTACAAGATTTGTGGCTGTTTTTCAGATTTACAAGAGGTTCTTCTTTAACATACTTTGGAAAAGCATATGAATTTTTTATCAGCTACAGACCTGAATTTGACTGTGATTCTTTGAATTGCCCCCTAACAGTTGAACTTGGTCATGGAATACTGAGCTGGCCACATTTGTAATTCAGAATCTGTCAGCCCCCACACAATGACACTGAAATCAGGGAGTAGAATAGAGCACATGTTAGCATCCACAGAATAGAAGAACTCTGAAAGACTATTACACTGGCTGACAATTGGCATTTGCATATAGGCACTTTGGAAAAGGAGGAGCAGATATTTGTGCATAATCCAGCTCTGGAACAGACAGAAACAGCTCTTATGAAAGATGACTATACCTCAAGATGCAAACAGGCCACTTACATACTAAAAAAGAAATCTGCCCTAGTCTTTCCATGTCGTGTATCTACCATATTTAAGTTGATACATTCATATCAAACCCTCTTTGTGAAGATAGGATAAACAGAGATGGCAAACCCTTTCCCTTTCCTCTGTGGAGTCAGGCTGACCAAGAGGAGCATCAGTCACAGGAGAACTCATGCTTACCAACTTGATGGATAAGAGGCAGCAAAGGGTGGAAAAGATTGATCAACACACAGAAAATTGATAAAGTACTTACCATGATCTTCAGAACTATACCAGGAGTTGCTACTCTGAAATAAAAGCCATATTAGATGCTCTGTCTCTTTCTTACTCAGCAGAACTCAGGGAATACTTCTTGCCTTGTCACCAAGGCTGAACAACACAAATTCAGTCATCATCCCTTTTTGTCAAGTTTTACAAATACACAAAATAAGATTCTAAATAAAACAAGACTGATGCAATGGTAATACTAACATTTATGTTTTTGTTGATATTGTAAAATACTATTTATAAAAGACTTTTTAAAATAAAGCATTTACAAGATTTTTTTTTTCTGAAAGCTTATTGAACTAAAAGATTGATCTCATTCTCAGCGGAGTCAAGACCTTTGACCCCTGCAGTCATGACTTTTTATGGGCCTGGATTTGCCTTAAAACTTTTGTCAAATTATTTAATTGCTAAATAGGTTGTTTTATTAACCAAAAGTGAGTATATGACATATCCATCAGCATCAAGTTATTTGGTATACTAAGAATTTTTCCACAGTATTTTACTACTAGCTACTACAAGCATATGGAAAGCTGTTTAGTCTTAAAGGGATGACTTTTAAAACAACAAAATCAAAGAAGTAAGGTTCCTGATGGCTTCTTCAGTTAAAGTGAAAGTTGCATTGGATTTGACCTTGTGGATGAATAAAAAAAAAGGGAAGAATTTTAAAAAGAATAATTGATGGTATTATCTTTCTCATATAAAAAACCCCAAACAAACAAACAAAAACCCCAAAAAACCCGAAAAACCTACTCTAAAGTTAATGTATCATTTAAACCTCAAAGTTTTGCTGGCATATTGAGCTGGCTGCAAACTATCTGCTGTGGAAAATTCAACTTGATGTCTGAATGCCTCAGTTTGGAATGCTTTATCAACTGGAAACAGTAAAATATGCCAACAAAGACCCAAGCAGAGATGCAACCAGCACCACACAAGCAAATTTTAGCAGCTTCCAGTACAGTGTTTCCCAGGACCAGTAAATCTGCCACAACAGAAACCTGCCAGTATAGTCCACACCTCTGCTGCTCCAGGCCTGGAGGAAACCTAGGCCAAGTAGGGGCACACATGCCCGCTCCTGAAATGAAATCCAGAAGGCTGAGCTAGCCATTTTCTTTTTCACATGAGGTGTTAATTTAAGCAGGGCCCAGAAGAGGCGAGAGACTGAAGGAACCTTCAGTCAGCAGCTCACTGTCACCAGGTGGACAGCTCACTGTCCCACAGCCAACCCACATGAAACGAGGATCCCCCAAATGTTCTGTCAGGTGTTCTGAATGTAGGATAGATGTTTGTTTTCACTCACTGTGAAAATTTCTTTACAAAGACATGCCCACATTCCCTTTCCCATGAGGGAAAGATAAAGCATGTTTGGAAAGGATAGGCATTAGGGCAGCACTGCTTTTTTGTGCTGGCCCACCAATACACTCTGTGCACTACCAGAAAACAGCACAGAGCATCGTGGAGCTGCCTTAACACTTGCATGTCAGCAGGGATGCAGGTAAAGCCTGCACTTTCTTTCTGTTGTAGCACTAAGGATTAGAAAGATGCTGGCACCACTAAAGATATACACAGTAAGAAAAGTCATGCAACTTTTATACATATGATGCATCTGTCATGTGAAATGTTGGGATCTTAAACACAAGTGTTTTAAATGTAGTAACTGATTCTTTATCTAGGGGGAATAAACAGGGAAACAAAGGGATTAAAATGGTCTGAAGTTTAAGGAATCAATTCCCTGGAAGCCATCCTGCCCAAACACTACAGAAGTAATCTGCTGGGGGGAATTCAAACTGAGTTTTGAAAACCTCAACATCTGGCTAATGGCATTGAGGGCCTCTTTGACAGACATAGCTGACAAGAGTGAGACAAACAGTAGTGTGTTGAATTCTCTTAAATATTAGACAAGTGACTGAACACTACCAGAACTGTTCCAGAAACATTCAGAATCTTTCTTGTGTTTGTTTTCACATGCGTGAAGAGATGCTATTAACCAATTATTGTGATATGTTTCAGTCAGGTGGCTGAAATTGTAATTTTGAAATTTTTACCCCTTACTCAAATACTTCATCACTGTTATTTGCTTTCTCCCCTTTGAATTCTTTTAATCTTTTCATCCATAGAGAAAGGACAACCTCTTCAAGGACATTAACTATTTGTGCCAACAACACAGCTGAAACAGCACGTTTACAGTAGCCATGAATGTGGAAAAATGAAAATCACTAACAAGGCTTGAAAACCCATGATGCTCATGAATTTGTGCCAATAAAAGGGGTTATCTCATGTTATTAATGGAAGAGATGCACCTTGGCCTCTGAAAGTTTATTTTAGAGAAAATGATAATGCATATCCCTGCCAGCACCACCTGGTATAAACCTGACTCTATGATTCTGTGGTCCTGTGATTACTCAAGTGAAGTGGCACCTAAATCCTCTACCTAGAGTAGAGAAGAAATTCCACTTATCATGACTGAAAGGAGAAGGATTCAACTCCTTGGATTTAACCTCTTTGAAGAAGTAACTACAGTGTCTTCTGAGCTTTGTACTACCATGACTACACCTTTGACTCCTTGAGAATGGCATAACTATTAATTTTGGACATTATTGTGAGTGGATGATTTGATTTTGTATATTGTTGCCAAATCCAGGTTTGTCAACCCAGCTGTGCAAATGGAGGTGGATAATGTTAAGAGAGTAGCATTTCAAAGCAAAATTTGACATGAGTACCAGTAGAGTGATTCAGATCAAAGCACCCTCTATGAAGTAGTTCGTCTCTGACAGTAACCAGTAACATGAAGCCAAGGGGAAGAGGGGAAGGAAGTGAGGTGTTAACAAGGTTCTTCTATAGTACACCTTGTCTGCTGGCATTCTGCAAATGGACTTTCTGAGCCAGGTTTGCATTTGAACCAGGGAATTAATCCAATGTCTGATTGGCTGGAAGAGCTAGTAATGTATTTTCAGGTACTACTTGTACATTAGGGTAGTATCACCATGTAAATAAGAAGGTTGAAAAGTAATTAAAGTATTTTAGATGATTGTTAGAACCAGGTACTCCTTCATAGCAGAAATGTAAAAGAGAGAATTGTAATCCAAATCTTGAGAGAAGAACACCTGCTAAAGAGGAAGCAGTAATTTACAGGTGCCAGAAGGATTCTGTTAGATATTGATTAATCAGTGCTGACATATCAGGCAATATTTTCTCCTTTCATGCTTTTGTTCATGCAAAACCAACATATATGGAGTTTGAAAACTGCACACTATTAAAAATGTTTATAAACATATATAGCACATTTGTTTGATTTAATATTAATCTCTGAGTGCAAGTAAGCAAATGATAATTATGCTTACCAGGAAAATGTGTAGTGTTTAATTTATTTTTCCCTAGTGTTTTCAGGGTGAATGTTTGTTATCAGTATGATTGCAAAGGCTATCCCAGGTTTTCTTGTCCTTTCTTTGCTCCCTATGGAGACTTGGATGGATTCACTCCACTCAAAACAAATTTGTTCCTCCACCCATCAGAGATAACTTTTGTAGTTGTACCAAATTCTGAGTGTAAATCCTGTTCTGATAAATTTGAAATGTCAATTCCGTGAATGAAGCTTCACAATATGTTCTTTTGAGCAGTTATAAACAAGACACTAATATTGTATCTGACATAACAAAATCTGTACTTCATTCACAGCTTTCACAAGGAAAATAAAACCTTCACATCATTACACAGGGGACTTCTTGGAACTGCAGTTGGAGATGATGATTACGCGGAAACTGAGACTTATAAATGCTTTATTGTTTTGATGGAAATCAGCCAAGAAGGCAGATAAAAGCCTTAAGAAGAGCTAGCTAGGAAACAAATCAGAGACGTAAATGACCCTACTGGAAAAATAAATTCTGGAACTTAACATCTGGTTCTTGCAGTTGTCGAGTCGCTCAGCAAATGGTCAGACTGATTAGCTGCTTGCATGCAGAATATGGGGACTGGAGCAAAGTCCACACCCTATCAGCAGTAGCAGGCAGGGCCAAGTGAGTGCTCATAATCTGCAGTGATACTGACATAGGTAGCAGATAGCAGTGTACAGATAAATAAAGTTTGTGTTCGTGCTTTAGTACATCTTCACTGCTACAACCATGCAAACAATAAATAGTGATTAGTTGGTTGTTAAGGAAGAGGATATGGAATCTTAAGTCTCACACGAAATATTTGTTGCAAATTACCTTGGACTTTGCTGCAAGCTTTTAGCTGAGGCCAGGTTTATTCAGTCAGGAACCGTACTTCCAAAAGTTTCAAGTCAGCTTTGACTGGTTTACAGTGAGTGACTGGTTTACAGATACTGATTTAGCTCAAAACCGCATTTTGATGCAAAACCACAAGCAAGTCAATGAGCTTGAAGAAGACTTTTCCTTGAAAAAAGACCTAAAAATTAAGGATGTGGGAAGCCCTCTTGGAGAAGAAATGCTTTCTGCTGAATGCAGCACACATGCAAGACCAGCATTCTACCTAGGGTGTACTTACATGACACAACAAAAAGGAGGTTTAGGAAATCACTATGTATTTGGAACCTGAGACAAAAAACCCACTCAGTGCAGCTTAACACAGTGCAAATCCAGGCATATCAATCAGCTTGGTTCTTGTCAATCCTTGCAAGGTGTGACGCTGGTGTGGTCACACTGTTCACCTGCTTCCCTTTCTCCAGATCAGTGTAGGTGTCTGTCCTGGCCCAGAGGGGTATGGGGGCCAGAGGCACAAAGCTTCCCTCTGAGCCATGAGTTACATGTGCCATTAGCAGTGGTGATCCAGAAATTGGTCTTTACTCAGCACTAGTCTTTTATTCAATATTAATCAAACAGAACACAAAACCATTTTCTTTATTATTAAAGGGAGAGTAAGTGGAGTGCAAAAGTGTTTCCTTTGCTACATAAAGTACAGCAATGTGTTTGAAACTTGTTTCTGTGTTCCCTCTAGACTGGCCTTTGTCTAGGATGGCAAATGCAACAGCAGCACTGGGAGATACCATTCCCCAAAGACTGATGGAATCACAATCTTCTTTCATCATTAGTTATTCTCACATTCGTTATTCTCACATTCTCACGTGTTTCAGCACATTTTCCTTACAGATAAGTGCCATTGTGGAAACAGGGCACTGGTGGGGATCTTTCATAACTCTCTCATTTGTGAAAATTAGTCTTCTTGCCTAAATAGTCAGCAGCAAATAAAGGACCACTTTTTGATGATGCAGTGATTAGTGTGAACAGAGACAGAAACACAAAACCTCACCTTTTCCCCCACTCCCCAACCCCCCAGAAAACACAGAAATCTGACTGTTATTCTGTCAAGCTTCTTGGTAGTGAACCATCTTGAAAGGCTACTGGTTTATCTCTGGACAGCCCCCATTATAGCCTGAGGATCCAAGACTAGAAAAGCAAGCTTGCCTGAGGACAGCAGTAATAGAGGACTCTCTTTTTCTGCCCTGCTACTTCCTGTGAGACATGCTGAGAGACACTCAGGTGTTTCCATTGGAGCTGCATTTATTTCCAGCAGATCTGAATGTAGTGGCAGACTTAAAGAGCTTTTTTCAATTTTTTTGTAACATTTTACAAACACAGCTATATTTCATCCCTTGCATTTTTAAATTTCTAATCATGTGGGTCCACAATAGTTCCATCAGCTCAAGGTGCCTAAATATAAAGGGGACAGAAGGCTATAGGCTAAATCTTGATTTATACAATCCAGTAGAATTTTATAGTCTAACTAGGGTGGAACATGGCTCCAAAGTTTTTTTTAGAAGGTCAGAGATTCATTATGTTGTCACTTCCTACAATCCCTAAAATAAACCTCTTTTCCTCAATAGAAAAATCTGCTGCTGCAATATTTTAACCATTGAAATGACTGGGCCATGCTCAGAAACCCAAACATTTATATATTCTAGGTTACACAAGTAGCAGTTAACAATCAGGAAGAATTTTTTACTGGAATTTAGGTGTCTTGCATTTCTAAGGCCAGCACAGAGGCCAATAAAGATCATTTCAGGATATTCAAGCCTGAATATCAAGTTTTCAAACCCAACTCTACGTAGCTCTGGTGAGGCCACATCCTGTGTTCAGGTTTGGGCCCCTCACTATGAGAAAGGCACTGAGGTGCTGGAGTGAATCCAGAGAAGAACAATGGAGCTGGGGAAGGATCAGGAGCACGAGTCTGATGAGGAGCAGCCGAGGGAGCTCAGGGTGTTTATCCTGGACAAAAGGAGGCTCAAAGGGGAGCTTTATCACTCTCTACAATGACCTGAGAGGAGAGTGTAGCCAGGTGGGAGTCAGGCTATTCTCTCAAGCAACAAGTGACAGGACAAGAGAGACACCCTTGGACTGTGCCAGGAGAGTTTAGGTTGAATACCTGGAAAAATTTCTTCACTGAAATGGTGGTCAGATGTTGGAACAGGCTGCCCACGGAAGTGGTGGACTCACCATCCCTGGAGGTTTTTAAGACATGTGCTTGTGGCAATCAGGGACATGGCTGAGTGATGGGCTTGGCAGTGCTGGGTCAGTGCTTGGACTCAGTGAATGAAAAAGGTCTTTGCCAGCCTTTCTATGATTCTATAATTTCATGTTCATTCATTGTGCCTACTTAATTGATAGATATTTGATTTGGATGGAACACATGAAACCTTTACATTTTATCAGTCTATATCACAGCTTGAGCTGTGCAGTGGAAATGCAAAAAAAAGATGATTTAATGAAACACAGTCATGTTTCAGGGACTTGCACTCTCCCCCTTAAAATTCTTTTGTAAAACAAAAGCATGCAATTTTGTTTAAAATAACTATATAGGCTACTCCATATGTTATTTTCTTTCAAGGTTGATGCATGTAAAATATCTGTATTGCATTAGATAGGAAGTGAGTGTAAATATGACATATGGAAATGTTCTAGAAGATTGAACTGTAAAAAATTATTTAATGCTGCAAAATATTTCTCCTCCCTCTTAGCTAGCAGCATGCATTTCTTTATAAAGACAATACAAAACTTTTCATGTGCTTACTTTAAAGAAATTTAACCAGCACTTTCAGCAGAAAAAAATCTCATCTTACTACTGTATTGCTGCATTGGGATTTTGTAAAGTCAAAAGAAAAACAATGACTTTAACATGAGGTCTTTAATATGAGGCTCATTCAATCAGTGCATATCAAAATCAACTTTGTTGAAGTAAGTGAAATTCAATGGTACAGAAGTTACGAGGCTGGGGTCTGTTCCACTGACTGCAGTACAGTTACCTCTGACCTGCCTCAGTGTGAGATCAGATTCAGTCCAACATGGATAGACTTGCACATTCCATATAACCCCAGGAATAGACTTAAGACATGTACTTTAAATCCACATCTCCAATTCCCTAAAGACAGGGTGTCAAATACATTCATTTGGGGTTTGACGGCAAGAAACACAGGAGCAAGTTCAGAATACTTGGATTTTAAAATCAATGTCTGCAAATCAACACCCTTGCTTATATTGTCAGAACCTAGCTACATGTCTCCGAATTTCCACTGAATGAAAAACTAATATTTAAGATAGAGAATATGCTTGAAGTGTGAGCAAAATTATCTGCTGTTGCAGAAGAAGTCCAGAACTCTGGACTCAGTTTTTGGCAGATAAATACCTTTTGATTCATCTAAACCTAATGCTGACATTAAAAGAAGTACAAGCTGAATAAAACTTGGTTTTCTAACTTTTCTGAGTGTTCTGCATGAAGTAAGACAGCAAAGCTGGCTAAAGTGGTGAAAGGATTGGGTGTACAGATGTTTGAACTGGATGGTAACATGCAGAATGTTTTTATATTTACTATAATGCTTGAACCTTTCCCTCCCTACAACTACCTCCAAAGTGTACTATTTTTTGAAGTTTAAAACTATTTCAATAAGTCTTTTCCACTTTTGGTTTCTAATTGCATCTAAAGTGCCAAATGTCTCAGGGAAGGCTTCTCTCGCAATTCATTCAAGATGTTTGAATATGTTTTAAATCCATATGGAAACCCAACCTAAGTATAAAGCCTTTGGATATGTCACCTCATTACACCCCTGCAGGTTCCAAAAAGCCAGTGCCGACCCACCTACCAAAGCTGTGAACACCTCTACCTCACACTGCATGCTTGTTAAGTTAAACCAAGCAGCAAGCTGTTAATAAAGATCACACTGTCAGTAGAGCATTATAGACACCTACTTAGGAGTGCATGTTCTTTTGTTTCGTTTCTTATTTTTAAAGCATATCAGCAGAATCAGGAGGGAGCCAAGATTTCCTTGCAGTGTTGGCATCAAGGAGTCTTGCTAGGATCCCATGGAAGGAAAAGGAAAAGAACTAAACATAGCACACGTGCCTTTTTAACCTGACCCAGGAATAGCCAGACACTGAAGTGAATTCAGACTTTTTCTGTCTTCTCACTCTCATATGAAGTGAATTTCCAAACAGAGGAAATGAAGACAAAGTGGAAGTTAGGTGATGGTCTGGTCATAACCACATAATCATAGTAAGACAGGATAGGGAAGTCTTCAAGAGGTAGTACAATACAACACAAACACAGCATTGTCTCTGGAGACACTTCCTTAATGTATTAGAACTGCAGGAAAGTTCTGAAATCCATTAAGACTTAGACTGGTGAGTGTTTAAATTCCTGGAAATCCATATAGTTTGCGAGATTAAAGACCTAAATCCAGACAAAAAGCTGCCTATGGAATAGGAGCTGAGTGATAGACCAGCAACTTATCCTTTAAAAAAAGAGTAATATGATAAGGCTGCTGTTTGTCAGATACAGATGATAAACACAGATGGCAGAGTTTTGTTCAAAGTCTCTATGCCATATTTGACAATGCAAAAACCCATGAGTGTATACAGAGACTACAGACTTAGCTTAGTGTGTTTTTGTAAGTTTGCTTAATTTTGTAGTGTAGCAGTAGGCTGTATAATTTGAAATAAAATAAAAGGGGATTAAGACATCATATTAGCTTTACTTTGTTGTTGGTTGCTCTTTTTCTTTTTTAAAGATTCCATATAAAAGATTTATGGATAGAACAAATTTTAAAAAGAAAATATTATTCCAACTGAGTTCTTCGGTGAATGTAGATTGTTTGCATCTGTTGTGCTGCCTGATACTTCACAGAATGGCAGATCACTGAGAAGGTCAAGAGGCAGCAACTGATCCCAACAGGAACTCCAGAAGTGTAATAGGAGGGCCCTCTGAGACCATTCCACCCTGATGGAATTATCTCCTGTTACCAGACAAATGCCAAAGTGCATTCAAGTCACTATCAAAACAAAATGTCAAGAAAAAGCTGAGATGTTTATTTTCAAAGCTGGACACTCTGCCCCAGGAAAGCAACCCTCTGAAAGACCCTGTTCTTCCTGGCTGCATCAAATGATAGATGTAGGTGTAGGGTCATGTCATCTGATAGGCACCAGAGCAAGCGAGTGGCATTACTCCACCATGAAATAGGATTCACAGAACTATTTAAAAAATAGTCGATATTTCCTGGCATTGTGATTATACTCATGATTTTAAAAAGGCTCCTGGGAGTTCAAGATGTCCAGTGAATGTGAAACCAAGCTAATTGGAAGGCTCTCAAAGAGCCCCATTGCTCACGAGGCAGAACCACACCAGCATGGTCAATCCATATGGGACAGGACAGACTTTGGAGAAATGGCAGTCAGAAGTTAGGAGCACCATCCCTGCACATCCCTGCATGCCCTGCTGGCATCTGTCAGCAACCTGCATCTCAGGAAGGTCTTTCCCTCACCTTGGACTTTGCTGGGTCTGCATCTCTTCAGGATCCACAGGGGGAGAGCTGACTCCCTCTCTGGTCACATGGGTCAGTGACAGGTATCTTCTATTTATTGACCCGTTTTGTTTTATACTATCAAAATTAGGGCAACACAATACTGCTTGTCATGAGAAGGGCTTTGGGTTGTGGGGGGCTTTTTTATATTTTATTTTAATGAAATTTAATTGAATTTTGAAGTTTTGTATTATTACGCTAAATTCATCACAAAAACGAGAAGAGTCCTTGAGAGTTTAAATTATTTTTTGACTTACTGGAACTTCTTAGAAGAATGTCCAGGAGATGATGTTCCAAATGTATTAAAATAGAGGAGAGTAAACAAACAATGTTAGGATGTAGGGAGAGAGTGGAGGGAACAGTCTGAGTGTGTAACCTGCAAAAGCATAAAGAAAAAGAGCTCAGGATCCAGACAAGTATTTATGATCCATTCAACCTAGGAAGCTTCTGATCAATAGACATCCACGAAATGTCCAGAGAAAACATACAGAATTGAGAAGCTAGTTAAAAAATTCTAGTGTCAGATTTTGGGTTCTCTTTCAAAGCAATCAGTTTAAAATTAAAGGAAAAAAATTTCCATATTTTCTTGGTTTTCCCCTGTGTTTTGTCACTTCTCAGTAAAACAGCTGGAGAAAACTACTTTTCCTGAGATGATCGACTTAGATCTTTGGCTTTAGATCACTGTGTTGAACTGGGAAGGGCAAAGCCTGTCAAAATTTAGTGACTGTTTCAGGCTGCATACAGAACTAATTAGTAGCTTCACTCTTATACTCAGTTGCACAAAGATAAAAAATACCTCTACCATGACCTAAGCCTTTTATTGGCAATCCCAACAGAACGAGACAGGTCAAGCTTGAAAGCAAATGAGTGGGATGGGGAGGGATGGGGAGGGATGGGGGAAATTCCCTCTCAATCCTACAGGTGCACTATCTAAGCCAGTGTTGCAGCACATGGAGGAGGCAATAATAGCCGATTCATGCTGCCAGAACACCAGCTGGATCTCATCTGAGCTTAACCAAAAGAGAGAAATTCATGTTGGAATGGCCTAAAAACTCTTCATTTAAAGATAACAGACCTCCAGCATGTCACCAGAATTCTTGAGTCTTCCCAGGCCTCCAGTGGGTCCCAGGAAGTTAAAACAGAACAAACTGTCAATGGAGTAATCCTGTCCAGCCCCAGAGTGGAGCAGAGCACGAGGCACAGTGCACTCTCATTGTTTGACAAAAGGAACACTTTCAGCACATTTTTATCGGTGTCTGGTTTTTATTTCCTCATTTGTAAGGTTCCTGATATTAAGTTCATCTTAAGGCAAACATTCACTGTGCACTGATAACAAAATGGAGACACTTAGCTTTCGGTAGTGATAAAGTAACCCCTTTCTTCCATAAAGTACAAAAACATATTTATTTAGCTAAGTTTGCCTAGGAACTTATCCTACTTTGTCTTACAGTGTACAAAGAACAAAACCCTTCATTAAAGTACAGTAAAGAAAATTCTATATAAAATTTTTGTTTGTGACATTGGGAATTCTCTGAATCACTTCTAACACTGCTGTCAAGACAGAAAGGCAAATGCTGAATGTTTTTCATGTGAAAGGTCCACAACTTTACTTTTTACATCTCAATAAATTGCTGTGTCATTTTAAAACAAGTGGTCATTTAATACTTAGAGTAAAATGTTTGAATTTTTATTAGAATGAAGGAGAGAGAATTGCAGTGAAGAAATCACTAGCTGAGTTTTATTATTGTGTGTTCTATTTTACAGTTTGTTGTTCACAGACTGCTGTTTCCAGGAATGCATCCATTGAAAATCATTCCAAAATTGTGAAACTACTCTAATTCAAAAAGATTTTGAACCCTGGGAAATTTTTCAATGAAGATAGTATAGTATTTAATACTAGTATCAAAGTGATCAAATGCCTATCTTATTTTAAAATAACCATAATAAATATATATACACACTTTAAATCTGAGTTTGCTTATATTTAAATGGAAATAGAAAATAACAGTTATGGTCCAATTCTAGATTAAGCATACACAGGAATTAATTTTCCTTTTTTACATTTTCTCTAGATGTTCTTAGTTATTACTCCTTAAAATATAATTCCTTGAAAGAAAAGTCAGAAGAAACAAAAGAAATTTGTTTAATTCAGTTCATAAATACAAAGAAAACATTCATTCTTTTAGGAACAAAAAAATAGATAATTTTACCTAATTCTTATTCAAAAAGTCTCTTTTACTGACATATTTTATCTAATCCTACCAATTTAAGAAAATAAAGGTACTTTATGGCAGCTCTAGTTCCAGCTCTACGGCATTAGAGTGCTTGCCAAGTTTTTCTTGGCTAACATTATCAATAATTATTTTTCAACTGTGTGCATTTTAGCACTTGAACCACAATATTTACCTACATAACAACTATGGAGAGAGTAAAAGTTTCCTCAAATCAGTGTGGTTGAGTTATTTTTGTGATCAAAAGCCATAGTGATAAGAAACCAATATAAATTACAGCTATTTCAAATGTACAGATATTCAGGTCTGCTGGAAGCACAGAGTTATGCTTTCATGTAATTCACACTAGTGTTACCAACCTCAGAACCCAGCACAGAACACTTCTTTAGTTCTTGATGTTTTATCAAGTTCCCAGTAAACCTGATGATTAGTGCTATTAGCAATCTCTGTGCTGCAGCAGAGTTGGGTCTGTGCTCTAGAAGAGGCTGATTAGTTCTTCACAGTCCCTCACATGGCTGTGTGCAGTGCTTCTAATACAAGCTATACCAGCAGCTTGAAGTTCAGAGTCTTTCTCTTTCCATGCCTCAGTCCTGAAGGATGAAGACGATGGCTGCACTTAATGACCTTATTTGCCTGTTGCATCCAGGCTGTATACGATTTTCTCACCTCCATGGTATCTAGACATACAGAGGGAGTGATGAATATCCAGCTTTTAAAGAAAGAGGCAATGGCTACTTCCCAGCAGCTCTCAAGTACTTAGATTAAGGAGTCTCCCATAGGGCACAAGACTCTTGTTTAAATGTTTGCTGGTTTATTTGAAAACCACTGACACATCTTTTTATGTCCTAAGAACATGTTCAAGTGGGATTTTAAACATTTGGGTTGTTGTAGTTGAGAGATGTGCCTGTGTTCCATATTAGTTAGCATCAGTTGCACTGTGGCATGTGTACAAAAATCGCCAAGATAGCAGTCTGTGTGACCCATCAGGAATAGATTCTCATTCCTTTTGAATGTACCCATTATTTTTCAAAGGATTAACATGGGCTTTCTTAAACAATTTCTAGAATATTCTGTACAGATCTTTCTTTTTAGTTTTCCTGATTGGTTGTCTGAATCTTGTGTTGGGAAACAGGAAGGAAATTTAGCCTGAAAAGAGGGGCAGTGCATGGTTTCACAACTGTGGCCAGACCTCAGGGTACATCTTCTCTTTCTCTACTCTGACTGTAGAGAAAGACTCTTCCCTGACCTCCCTGACTCTTTCCCTACCTGATAGGCAGGTTATGTGTTCCCTGTCCAGTCAGCATCTGAAAACTTCTCTACTTACACTCCACCCACTCCAGTTTTGAATCCCACTCCAGTTTTGAATCCTAGTGAATCCCAATTCAGCGCTGTGGAACCCAGACAGCCTTGGGTGCCCCAATTATTGCCCATGGTAGATTATAAGAAATACAGGACAGGAATATTTTGCACAGAGTATTTTTGTTCCCAAACTTGAAGAAAAACATGGGAAGATGAGAGATCAGATTTCTGCCGTCATTAATAATTTCTGCTAGAACCTACAACTGCTCTATAATTTATTTGCATTCTCTAAAAGAGAGGAAAGTTGTCCAAATAATCATGATCACAATCCAATAATGTTGTCATTCCCTACAAGTCACTCTGCAAACTGAACCTGGATTTTATGTTTATGTAGAGAGTCACATAATAAGTTTATATAATTTCATTAGCCAGATAATTCCCCCTGTATGAAGGAGGGTGAACAAAACAGACAAAAATAGCGCAACTTTTATTGCTCTGTTTGCTTTTTGATGTGTTGGCAGACTGGGAGAATTTTACACCACAAATAAACACTCCCTAGAGACAGATCTCAGAATGATCCAGCCTACAAGAAACTAGGATAAAGGTTTCAGGTTCTGATAGTTGTTTGTTGGTGTTTCTATTTTGCAATATTTGAAAAAGGCAAAATCACAACAGAGCAGTAGAAATCTGTTTACTTGCTCAGTTCTCTTGTCTGCTTTGAATGTTCAGGCTAGCAAGTCCTTGGAGCTGTGTGAAAAGGTGACCAATTCTTGCAGCAAAAAGGCTCAAGGATTCTTTCATGATTTTGCAAGAATTCGGGATGAGTTCCTTTAAGTGGAGTTCTTATGGCAAAACATTAACAGGGAACAGAAGTCTTAGGTTAGAAGTGGCCCCCTTTTCTTTTTTTCCTGAAAGTTCAGTTATGTAAGTTTGAAAAAGAAATTATTTTGCACACACATTAGCCTCATACAAAGCTAATGGCTCAACTCCAGGCCTGTTGTCCATTTGGTGGGGTCAGCTGTCCTGATCAGGCTACCCTGGAACTGTGGTGCCTAAATAGGTAAATACTGTCAAAACTGCATGCTTGGGATGGGTAATGGTTGCACAGCTGCAAAAAGCTCTCCATGAAATAGGTGTGTCCAGTCTAATTAATATTGTGCTTAATATCAACTATTCATTGATATAAATTAATTTGAAAAAGTAATAATGTCTCCTGGGGCAATGGTTTCTCTTTTGGTTTGTTGGTATTATAATGGTGTTGCAAGGGATTTATCCAGCATTCATTCATTCATTAGACTAGTGTTCCTGCTTCTGGAGACTTGAACCACCACAACATTCTGAAGATAGGAGAAAAATGTTTCTGACACTTTCCTTGCTTTCACTTCTGAAATGCAGAACAGTAGTCAGTGCAGACACAATCTCATGAGGTCTTTCTTCATGAGCAGCTCTGAGCAGTCATTCTGCCCCTCTTGCTCTTCAATCTTGTGCTTCTGGGCTGATATCCTGAAAGAAATGTAGCTTGTTGAGTTTGTTGGGACAGCCTAGAGATAAAATATTTTGTGCACAAGTGTTGAGGTTGAGAATATCAGCTGCACAGTGATTCTTAATATGGCTTTCTCCAGAACACCGCTATCCTGAAGAGCTGACAACGAATCATTGCTCTTGGTGACAAACCAAGTCATCTCATGAAAAACCATCACAGAACTTATTATCTAACCTTGATGATCCCAGAGGATTTGTAGTGCTCTTCTCTTTAGTGGGGCCCCCTTGTCTTTCCTTTCAGCTCTGAACTCCCCACAGTCTCTGCCAGCATGCATTCACTGAGACACCTGACAATCTGGCTCTTTGCGCAGCCACCACTCTGTCGCTCTCTGGCTGCTCCCTTCCTCAGCCCTCCAGCTCCTGCAGGAATCAGCGGTGCCGAGGTGTGGGAGCAGCTGGGAGCATCAGGGCTGTCCATCCGAGGCCATGAGCACAGCTGGAGGGACGGCACCAGCAGCCCAGAGAGAGGAGCTGCTGCCCCCGGGGAACAGCAGCCCCGGCAGCCGCGGAGCTGAGACATTGGCAGGGCTCCCGTAACCCATACAAAGAAAACCCACCCCAGCCAAAGCAGGGCTTTTGGAACCTCTGTGACTGCTTGAAGGAGTTACACAATTTGAAACAAAAAACATTTTTAAGGCTAAGTGGGGAGGAGGAGGCTTTTGCCTGCCTAAAACTTGTCATGCACTGTAGGCACAGACATTTAAGTTGTAGTGGCAATGGTGATACAACTTCTGTTTTCCAAAGTATGTGCATGTGCTCTGACAAGAGAGGGTTACTGGGAACAAATAACTAGCTGGAAAAAATGCGGCCATGGTAAAACCTTTCAGGTCCGTTCATGCCTGTGAATTAATTTAGCTTTCAATTTCACGATCTTAAGTTATGAAATGGTCATGCAAAGCATCACCAGCTAACGTGATCCAAGAGACAGTGTATTATGCCAAACACTAATCACTAGACAGTAATTAGGCTGTCAGTTACAAAACACAGCATTTGTGGTGTTTCCAAATGAAACAACAGCCCATGCCATATGTCAACAATGGGATTGGTTCAGACAGGTAAGAGTGTCTTCCTTTGACAGTTGCCAGCTTAACTTCTGAGCAAATCAAAACCTTGTGTCATTGTGCCAGTGAACCTTGGTTTAACAGAAGATCTTACACAGACATTCTCAGTGCAAGCCCACAGATAATGAAAGAAAAAATTTCCCAAGAATACAATAGAGATTTTCCCCCTGATTTTCAACAAAAAAGTACTCATCTCATTATTTGAGACCTCAGGTCATTCCTTTAACACATGCATGAGCAGAAGTTAAGTATCACAACATCCTGAAAAGTCTAGGGACATTTGTTTTATGGCTTTTTTGGATGTGAGGTGTGCATTAAGCCCAGCATTTTTGAACAGTCACCATGAAACTAATGCAACAGTCATCCATTTTGAGGGTTAAAATAGTAATTCAATAGTTCACTAGATTAGGGGCCCAAGTGTACTTAGCTGTCCATGTGCCTATACATTTTGCTCCTAGGCTTAAGTTTTTACTCACATTTACTCACATTTATCTACAGTTCCCCAGAACCTGCTTGCTGGGAGAGGTAGAAAATTAGGATGCACATAAATCACTGCACTCATGAATGTTGTTTTACTAGCATAAACATAGGTAAAGAAAACATTTTTGTTCAAATGCAGAAAGAATAATTGATTCTGACTGTGAGTGACATGAACAGATCCAGGGATATTTTAGATTGAAATATGCCACGTAGGTCTCCCATAGCAGCTTGTTTGTGGCTGAATGTCCAGACTGACACCAAAAAAAATCTCATATCTGCATAACTAACCATTGCAGCAAGTACTTGACATGCTGATGATGAAACTCCCAGATATATAGAGTAAGAGTTATTTACTGAAGAAATCAGTGCAAAATTTTCTGTGGTGAAAAACTGGTGCTATAATGGGCAAAAACTTCCACAGTCCTTCCTCAGTGCAGAGAACTGCTGTGTTTTTCCTGAGAATATCTATGTGTACCTGCAGGTTTCATTTCACATAGTAGCAAAATTCACCTTGAGAAGGACTAACATTTAATACTTGAAAAGGAAATACTTTACAAGAGATAAAGGTTCTTTCTTTTCACGATTTTAGTGTAACTTAGGCATGATTTAATTTTTTTTCTTTCAAGGTCACAGAATCAGAGAAAGCTTTTGGTTGCAACGACCTTCTCAATCAAACCCCCTCCCACTACATCACACTGCTCAATGCCCCATCCAGCCTGGCCTTGGACGCTTCCAGACATGGGACATCCACAGCTTCTCTTGGTGACCTGTTCCCGTTCCTTACCACCTTCACAGTTAAAAATTTCTTCCTAATGCCTGATCTAAACCTGCCCTCTTTCATTTTGAAGACATTTCACTTTGTTTTATCACTACATGTTCATAGATAAAGTCTCTCTCCAGGTCTCCTGTAGTCCTTTTAGGTGCTGGGAGATACTGTAAGGTCACCTGGGAGTCTTCCCTTCTCCAGGCTGAAGAGAGCTGATTCACTCAACCTGTCCTCACAGGAGATGTGCTTCAGTTCTATGACTGTATTTGTGTCTCTCCTCCAGGCTCACCCCAGTAGGTCCCTGTCCTTCCTGTGCTGGGACCCCAGGGCTGGATGCAGAGCTCCAGGTGGGTCTCACCAGAGCAGAGCAGAGCAGAGGGGCAGAATCCCCTCCCTCCCCTGCTGCCCACACTGCTCTGGATGCGGCCCAGGACACGTTTGGCTCTCTGGGCTGTGAGTGCCATGGCTGGGGCATGTCCAGCCTCTCACCCACAGCATCCCCGAGTCCTTCTGGGCAGGGCTGCTCTGNTCTTCCCTCCAGAGTGGTGACCACACCACACAGCTCGGTGTCATCAGTGAACTTGCTGAGGGTGCCCTGGATCCCCTGTCACCAACAAAGAAGTTGAACAGTGCTGGTCCCAGCAATGACCAGTGAGGGACACCACTTGTCACTGGTCTCCATCTGGACATTGATCCTGCCAGTTCCTTACCCGTTAAATGGTCCCTCCACCAAATCCATGTCTGTCCTGTTCTGAGACAAGGATGTTGTGGGGAACAGTGTCAAATGCTTTGCACAACTCCAAGCAGCAGATGTCAGTTATTCTTCCCTTATCCATCAGCACTTTATGTCTGCTGTAGAAGATCACAGTTTGCTCTTAGTGAAGCCTAGCTGGATGTCACCAGTTAATTTTCTATTTTCCATGTGCCTTAGCAGGGTCTCCAGGAGGACCTGCTGTATGATGTTTCCAGTAACTGAGGTGAGACTAACCTTCTTGCAGTTCCCCAAGTTTTCCTTATTTTCCTTTTCAAAAATGAGGGTTATGATTTCCCCTTCCCAGTCAGAGGAACCTTCCATGGCTTCTGAAATACTTAGACACTTAATAGACACTTAACCCATCAGTTCCCTCAGGACCCATGCATGCATCTCATCAGGCCCCATGGACCTATGTATCTTCCGGTTCCTTAGATGGTCTCGTACCTGATCTTTTCCAGTCCCTGCCTTTGCCTTCTCAGGCAATCTTGCTAGAGCTTTTGCTGGAGACTGAGGTAAAAGAGTTGTTGAGTACCTCAGCCTTCTCCATAGCCTGTGTAACCAAGTTTCCTTTGCCAGAGATACTCACACATGGCACATAATACCTCAATGAAGTGGGCAGGACTGTACCTTAATAAATAGCAGGAACATTTTCCAGTTTGATAGAAGCCAGCACAAATGCTTTGGCAATTGTTGCTGGGAACAGCCAGCTCACCCACTGTACCATTTTTAAGGCTAACAGGTCCAGCTCCAAGGACAAGCAAGCTGCAGGACTGTGTAATTTCACTGCTTTGCACAAGACCAGCACCAGTTGCTAGTGAGTCTGTGCTTCTCAGAAACATTTATTTGGAGAAACAATTGCTCAGACATTCAGACAGTAGATAGACATTTGGGGATTTCTTCTCCTTGTCAACTCACCTTTTGTTTTGTGTATCAACCTATCTAGAGCTTGGCTAAACTTAGGCAGCTATTTGGCCAGTATATGCAAGTGGATTTTACAAAATCCCAGAAAAATAGGGAGCAGTAAACACTACAAAGGACAGAAAATACTACTCAAATATTTACTGAAATTGAAAACATAACAACAAAGCAAGAATTTTTAATAGCATTTAAACAGCCTCAACATCAGCACATGTAGATGTTTTGCAGGGCTGAAATGCACGTAGGCTCACAGCATCGTTTAGTCACAAAGAGTTATATTGCCTCACTTTCCACAGAGCTGGAAGTAAACACAGAATTCTCAAAACTTTTACTAGTATCATAAGCCATCATTCTGCTATTATAACCAGAAACATAAAGTGCAAGCAATTCTGGGGAAATAGTTACTGCCAAATGAGGACAAAAGGAGAAACATGTAGGAAGAAAGTAAGAGAGTTACTGTGGAAAAACGATCCAGAAAGAGACAGACATAAGATACCTAGGACAACTTTTCAGTGCAGTATGGTAGCAAGAAGTTATTTACAAGCTACAGGGCATTAGGTCATGAGGAAGAGAGGTTGTATAATCCTGTCCGTAGGGTTCTGGTGAGACCATCACTAAAAATACTTTTTGTTTTGAGCAACTTACTACAAGAGTGATTGTGCCAAACTGGAACAGATTCAGGTAACAGCAAAACAATTATTAAATTACTGGATTTACGAGGAAAGATAAAGCAGCTAAATATATACATAACTTGGCTGTGAGATATCTAAAGGGAGACGTTTATCATCTGTTAGTACAGTATTCAAAAACTTAAATGCCAAAGAGGCTGAAAAATCGTATGAATTACTTGGTGAGAAATTAAGAGGATGTAGTTATGGCTAAAGAAATAGTCTCCAGTGACAGTGTTTGAGAAAGGGCTGGCCCTCAACCACGTAATGCAGCAATAGTCTTTGGTCTTACTGCCACATTATCTGCTGCAGGTTTATTGAGAGTACATATATGTAGGCCAGGGAGCAGAAAGCCAGGCACTAGAGGCAATTTCACTCAAAATTTAATTTGTGGCTAATGACATGCAATTTATGCTCTGGGTGGACAAACAGCATGATTTATAAACGTAAACTCTCCAAGTCCTTGTAGAAACAAAGTGTTTGGTATGAGGAATACAGCATCTAGCTATCAAAAAGTGGAAGATGCTGTGGAGGTTACACACTCATTGCAAACTCCAATATTAGCCTTTCTGTTACTGGTTTGCATCTGCAGAAAGTACATGTGCAGTACAACTAAAAAAAAATTAAACTGCTCAGTGGATTTAAAAGAATGTAATATCCTGCCTACTGGATTTTCCAGCATGAGGGAGAAACCTCCAGCGGTTTTTCTTTTGTTTCCATGCGAGATGCATGAAACTACACAAACACAGAGACCCCAAACTCATTTAATCTCCTTCATTCCCTGGCAAAAAGCGTATAAAAAACTTTGGAGATCTTTGGTTCTGCTGAAAAAATAGACTTCATCCATTTCCGCTGTGCTGTTACGGTTTTTATCTGTGGTGTTTTGTATGGAAGTTGCCAAACAACATCTGTGTTGCTCCTGAAAAACAAATGAAAATGTTTTCAATTTGTTTAGATCAGCACAAAAATATATTTTCACATTAAATAGTTCTTGTTCTAGCAGCTATCTGATGAAGAATTGACTCACAAACACATGAGTCACAATTGCTCCTGGCATTTTGCTGCCTTAGGTAAAATACCAGCCCAAGTACCCATTCAATTTATCATCATGTTTGACAAGTAACTTAGGAGTGTTTTCTATTCAGTCAGAATTTTGTGAGCTAATTTGTCTTTTTGATTTTGCTGTGTTTTCTGCTCTTATCCTATTGTCTTCAATCAACTTCATGCTTCAGCATGTCCTTTTGTTCATGTTACGCTTATTTACTAAGGATATTAAAATTACTTTTGCCATTCAGTCTCTCTTCATGCATTTCCTTTCTTTTCCTTCCTATGTACTGTTTTGCTGGAGTCCCATATCTTCTGGTTCAAGCCGTTCCAGTTGTCACACTTTGCCACCTGAAAAGCCTTAAGGCTCATAAATGCACATACCCTTGAAGGGAAAAGTGCCCTTGGTACTTCTAATGCCTGCAGTGGAGAAGAAAGTACAAAGTTGGCTAGAGAGAGAGAAAGGGCATTAGTTCCAACTGCAAAACTTCCTTTATTCTGTTTTTATGTGACTTTAATGATCCTTGATGAGTGTATTTTAGTATCTGTGGTTTTTCCTTCCTGTCTTTGAAATGCTGCCTTCCCATATCTTCAAGCTGAGAAGACCTTGCTGTCCAGTCTGCCAGTGCTGGGGCAGATGAGCACTCTGTCCTTCACTAATAAATAGGCAGGAAGGACCATCCAGATAAGATTCCTGACCCTGGTTCTGCAGGATTGGCTCAGACATGACTGTTGCAGATCCTTGACACACAAATGTTGTATTTTGGAACATGTTTGAATTAGATTTTGATAGAAAAACTCTGTCTGGTCCCAAAGAATTTCAGTTTAGCAAAAGCACCCAGGTTCCTGATCTAGAAGATAAGAGTGTGAGACAGGTGTGACAGCACAGAGCTTTATTGTTAAGTCCCGTTTTAAACCTCAGGTCAAAGGCCTGAAAATCACGTGTCCTTCAAACAAGGGACCTTTCCATGCTGCTGCTAAAAGCTACAGTTCCTGCAATTCCTGCAAAATGCTCAGAAGCAGACAAATTTCACCAAGATGATCCTTTCCTGTCCTTTTCTGGGGAGTTTCCCTTGTGAAACCTGTCAAACTGAAGTAACCTTTTGGAACAGATCTTCACAAAGAGCTCAAGTTTACATTAAGATTCAGGAACATTTCGAAGACCAGGAGATGAGATATACATATAAGATACATTTATGCATATTCATACACATTTATATGTGCATATAAATGCACAATACACATTTATTAAACCTTCTGAGTATTCATATTCATTAAGAGTGTAGTTTAAAATTTAAGAAGATGATACATTCAGCCAGGATTTTTCTCTTTATGTTTTGCCCTGCTTGTTTTCAAGGATAATTTCTCCCAGTTTGCCTTCTACTGTTTTCAGCAAGTGTTTTTAAGAAGATGTCTTCTGTGAAAGTGAGATTTTAAAATTGTCACATAACCGTGTTCAGACTGTCTAGGGAAACTCTGAAACCTGATGCCATGAGAAATAGTATGCAAACTGATTATACAGAAACTGGAAAAATATCCAGGAGTTTGAGAGTGTAGGCATATTTTCCAAGCACCATGGAAGCACTTAACCATGGTTTAGACGGAATGTGTTACCCCTTGATTTAGTTTTATAAAAATACTCAAGAAAATGTGAGGCCTCCCCAGGACACACTAATTTTTGGTTTTGCAGTTGCAGCTGTCCACAGAGATTAAGGAACTTGGATCAGTTCCAACCTGCATTTACACATACCAAAATAGCAAAATTCTGTTTGCTGTGTCATGTGATGTTGTCTTTAAATAAATGCATGAATTTGCATCCTAACTGTTGGCATTGAGATGAGGATAGAAATAATAGAGGAACACAGGCAAAATTATGCTTCCTTCCTGTTACTAATTTAACCATTATAGTAAACTTTGAATATGAAAGTGCATATGTGACTTTCATTTCAATATGAGACCTGGATCCTAAACATTGCTTCCAGTCGAGCAGATTCCTGCAGCCTCCAGAAGGCCACGAAACTGACAGGAGCACACCAAACAGTCAAAGGTGTGATCCTGTAACATCCTCCACAGCACAATAAATGAGGCACAGTTATTTTAAGCATTCTGAAATAACAATTCACCATACAATACCTAATACATCCCAAAGGAGAAGAATACAGCAAGGGCACTGGGCCTATTGATCTTGCCAATGAGAACAGACTTTGTTCGTGGGAACAATACTCTTGTCCTCAGTAGGAGCTGAAGAATGCAAGAGATGTTTCAGAAATTACTTTCATTGTTAGTGGTGTTCAAGTTGTATTTTAAACCCTGCATTATTAAAAAACCAAATAAATGTCCCAATCATGACTTCAGCAGGCACAAATCTTTGTTTAATCTATTATCAAAAAACAAACAATTAGAGGTCATCTGTGGAAAGAAACAGTTCCTTGCCACTGTTCCCAAGCATGCCTGCAATGAAACAGGGAAGGTATAAAACATTTTTCTGCTTACCAGCAGGTACCATCAACTACTAAATTCTAGGCACTGTTAATGACATCACCAGGGACCATGTCTTAGGTCAACAGCTTGGCAGAAGGTTCTGGCAAATGTTAAATCAACAGCAATCAAAACTGGGAAACCAACATTCTTGCTACCATCAAATTTAAAAGAGAACTTATTGTGCCCCAAACACAGCAGCAGGTTTAATAGAAAAGTAGACATGTTTATGGTTTCAGATTTACAGCAAGACTTATAAAAACCTTATTACTCAGAATCCAGTCTGCTGCCCTAGAAACTAAGAATGTTACTTTGTTGAGAAGAAAGATCTGTTGACACAAATGTCTTGCCTAGGCCTGCCATTGTGGTTAACCAAAATACATTTACTAGTGAGAAGGTAAATAAAAGCAAACAAGATTCCTCTTATACCACAACACAGTAAGGTTCAAATTGACCAAGCTTAATGCTATGGCATAAATATGCTTAATGTTTATGGAATTTTTCTAGTAGCTGTTTGCCCTGTTGGGCTTAACGTCTCACATGAGACCTACTGAATGGGAATGTGTTTTCAGTATTACACATACTTACAGACCTCATCAAAAATATTCAGAGAAGCTGCCATGAATACCACAGTTAACCACATTGCAAATAAAATGGGTCGTGATTTACTCTTAGATTAACATGAATAAATCAATCTTATCCCATATAGGATATGTACACAGAAAAATTAACTGACAATAAAGTGATAACACTATTGAAACCAGGGCTGTATAAATATAAATCAGACGCACAGACTGTACTGAAAAACACAGCAGCCCTTTAATCTGCAAGAGAACAGAGAAAGTAGGAAACCCAGCTCTGGTGTCTGAACTTCTGTTTGAGGATGCAGGGCCTTGCACAGCTGTTTCTGTAGTAAGTAACCAAAAGCATGCCCAGCATCATCTGATGCTGATGGAGAAATTCCAAGCCACAAAAAGCTGGATGGCCAGTCTTAGATTGCCCTGCTGCCACGCAATAAACTCCTCATTTTTCTCTTCCTCCTATATGGAAGAAAAGAAAGTCAAAGAGAGTGAGAGAGAAACTACTGAGAAGAAAATGAGGCCATAGCATATCCATTTCAGTACACAGTCTCAGACTGAATCAGGTCGGTTTGCAAGCTAAGGAATCTTGAAAGGTACTTCCCTTTCATCTGATTTTGGGTTTTGTTAAATTCATGGTTTAGGACTCATTAATTCTATTTTTAAAATAAAGCTTGAAGCCATAAAAAAGAAAGTAGAAGACCAGCCTCTGGTGGCTTTAAAAAAAATCTGTAATTAAGTCTTGCTTCAGAACATATCTATGTAAGTAGCAATATAGCATTAAAATGAGCTTTTTTAGTCTATGAGCAAGCCTGGAACCTCACACCAGAAGTGTTACAATTAATATGAAAAGGAAAAACAGTCAGCAGCTTTTGAGGGAAGGCAAAAAGAAAAAAGGTGAAAGGATTAAGATAATGTGACTGCACAGTAAGGCTGTAGATTACACTGAGTGACAAATCAGCATGGAAAGGGCTCAGAGATCACCGATTCCTTCAGGGAAGACAGTGAAGCTGTAATTTGTGACAGTGCAACAAAACCACTCAGTGTAATAATGCTGTCAAGTAGTAGAAGATTTTCCATCTCCATAGAAAAAGCCCCAGGCTCTGATTTCCACAGTTTCTCCCTCCTTTCTCTGGCATTTTTCTTTCTTGGTGATGGCAAAGGAAGCATAATATTTCCAGTCACTCTATATTTAACAATATTGTGCAAAAGCTTGTGAAACAGCATCTCTTACATTACATTCTGAGAGAAGGAGGGCTCAGGAGTTGGTTGGACACGTGGTTCAGTTGTGGATGACCAGCCCTGCCCCAAGATACCATTCTCCTATAACTCTCATGTTTAGACAAAGCACTGTAAACACTCCTTGCCCTCACCATCACCAAGTAAACCAGATTCAGTTCTGTTAGAAATGCTGACGTGGCTGAGTATTGTATGTGAGCTAAAGCCTGATAACTTCCGGAAAGCCTCCAAGAAGAAAGCAAATGGTTGTCTGACCATGCCTGAGCATTCTGATTTCCAGTTGTACCTTTCCTCACTGAAAAGCTTTCCATTTGACCCACAGAGTTTCTCTGTCATTTGTCACAAAAAATGAGGTAAGCTAGAAGGAGGGAGATAGAGGCAGTACTTACAGTAGCTGAACCATGTTCCAAAGGACTGGTATCAGCCATGCTTTTGAATTGTATCCAGAATTACACAAGCTTTCCAACCTTACAGAATTCTGCTGCCAGAACACGTTCATCAGCTACTCATCCACAGACCACTTGCAGTTGGAGTCCTCTCCAACTTCACTGAGTTTCTGTAGGTCATTGTGATTGTAAGGTCAGTCTCAACAGTTTTTGAAAAGTCATGGTGATCTGGGAAGGTTCTTGAGACACAGAAGAAAAATAAATACCACTCCTGTGTGTTCAAGAAAGGCAATAAGAAGAATCTGGAGAACTATAGGCTACTCAGCCTCAACTAGTCCCCGAGAAGAGGAGTGAACAAGAACTTTTCTGTGAAGTCAGAATACTGTGTCAATTAAGGTATGAAAAAAGAAAAATCAGATAAAATAGGTAACTTCATTGATACAGTGTTTAACTCTGGAACTCTGTGGCTGTTGTTAGCCAAAACAATTCAGAAAACCAGTCTGTGCAGACAACTCTCACACTCTCATCACAAGTGTTTGCAGAACCACAAAATCAAAGAGGTTGGAAATTACTTCTGAGCTCATTGAGTCCAACCTATGACTGAACACCACCATCTCAACACGACCGTGGCACATCCAGTCTTTCCTTAAACACCTCCACGAACAGTGATTCCAACACCTTCCTAGGTAGCCCTTTCCAGTGTTTAACCATCCTTTCTGCGAAGAAATCCCTCCTAATTCACTGTTGCTTTCTGTCCCAGACATGCTAGCATGGCAATTCTTACATCGTTTACCTCTATTTACAATCCATTTCTCAATTGAAATAGGAAATGGCTTATCAAGTTAGTGCTCTGAGTTACTATTCCTTGAGAAACAATAAATAGATAAAGATGAATAAAAATCTAATATGTAAATCATATTTTAAATTGATAACATCAGAGAGAAAAAATGAAGCATTTGTATACTGAGCTAGGAAAACAAAGAGAGTTAAAACATTTTCTTCCAGATTTTGGCAACAGAATTTTGAGATTTAAAATAACTTTTTAAAAAATAGGGCTGTAGGTGTAGATTTTTACTAGAGTGTTCATATGGCAGAATAATCACTATGCTTTTAAAAATGTTTCTTGAGAGATCTTAATTTTCTTTGAATCCTGCCTGTAAAGTACCATCATCATCCTCTGTACACATATGTTTAAAAAGCATTTCAGGCTTTTCGATACTCCTGAGATTTTACAGTGAGCAAGAGTTCTCCCTTGTAAAGGAACTGGAGATGTGGATTGGGGTGATAGTACATGGGCATAAAACTTAATTTCCTGTGGAGGTGAGGTGTTTGGGTATTATAATTTTGGTTAGTAAGACCTGTGATTTGGGAGTTAGTATAGTTCATAATTGTCCTTTATAAACAACTGTATGATGAACATTTCTAATATACAAAGAGAACATTTGTTACATTATCCTTTAGGATATTGGTCACACTATGTCTTACTTAGTGAGGGAGCAGAATGAATTTTAGGAAGAAAGATTAAACATTTGTAGAGGTAGTAAACTGGAGAGGCAAAACCACCTGGAACCCTGAGCATATTCCATAATAAGAAGAGGGAATGCAGGTGCACAGCCTGAAACTTTACATATCAGCTAGACGGAAGGGTATCAGCCAGACAGATGCTAGAAGGAGAGGCCTTTCTTTGTAGGTCAGCTATGGATTTTCTTCCATTTCTTCAGCTGTGTCCTTAAATGCACTTTTAACTATGCTGGCTATTTTGTCTACCATGTGTGGCTTTGATTTGCATTTTGTCTTGACTTGTCTTGAGACTATCATGATTGAAAGTAGATAGAGAATGAAAAAAAAATTGAGTAAATCAATAAAGCAAGACTCTGAGACATGTTAGTGTGTGTCCTAATTCCTGTGCACATCATAGAGGTAATACTCTATCTCCCATTTGGTGTTTAATAGATAAGGTGAAAAGCAAATAAGATAGGACAGGGAGCAGTGGTGGGAACAGAAGTGTCTTCCAGCGTTGTTGCTGACACTCAATGCACATTAAGGGTCCTGGACAGAGTGTCCCATTGGTCAGTTTAATTTTTGTTTTCCTCTGCAGTAAAAATGGGAAATCCAAATTAATATTCTATCATCAAGAGAAAATCAGTGTTTTTTTCATAACAAGAGGGACTCTATCCAGCCATTGACTGAACATGACTCAGATTAACCAAGGTGCCATCCCTTAAAATAAACCTCTACCTAGTCTGAAGAACTTCCTTTTCAGCCTGAGTCAGAGCAAATAAGTTTCAAGCCATGACAGCATTACTGTTTCATAGCCACACAGCCCACTAAATCAGTTACTAGCCTCCATTTTCTGCTACTCATTATCATTCACAAAAAATAACTTTTTTTTTCATAAATTGCATGTTCTTTTTCACAAAGATGACTGTACCAGTAAAGTGTTATGTATCAAGAAGGTGCTTGAACCATTCACTACTTTATGTCTGTGCTCTAAAGACTGCAAGAGATTCCAGCTTGTTTCTTGGTATAATTAAAACTGAGTTGATATGCATGACTATAAAAGTGATTCCTTAACTTTAGGACTGTTCTCACTTTTATTTTGAAATTACTCACATATTCCTACATTAAACATGTGTAACAAAATCTGGTTTTCTTTTGTTATTTTGAAAGGGAGACAAAAGTTATCCAGGGCTGGAGTGAAGAACATTTTAATTTTCATATGTACTTTTTACTGATTTTTTATGCTTCTTGCACTGGGAGGTAAGAGCACCACCAAGTCAAATCAGATACATTAATCAGGATGGAAAGGCTCAGCTTTCCAAACACTCGGTACTGCTCTCCTGTGTTACCGGCAGATGTCTCTCTGTCAGCTTCTCCCTCTCTCTTTCCTCTGATCAAAAATCCCCATTTGAACACTGTGCTGTGAAAAGATGCCTGGCATTTTTCAGTGCACCTGCTAATCTATGTCTACATCCAAGTGATTTTGAAAGAAACTCAAAGAATCTGGTTTGTCTAGATTATTTTCAAGATTTTTTTTTTAAACAGTCAAACTACAGTAACTAATTCAAAATTACTCAGTGCATTTTTGTCTTGAATGTCTATGTGCTATTTATGAATTAATGCAACAGATTAAGTACTAATTAATCAGAAGCACTATGCAACTATTGGTATAAGGAAAAACAGAGTTAACACAAAAGAAGAAAATACCTACAATAACAGTGGCTCTGAATTTCACAACATCTCAATGCACTTTCTCATTCAAAGAAAAGAATCATATCAGAATTATGACCAGAATGCAAATACCTTTCCCTCTAGTGCTAATTATCCTTAACAACATTGCCTGAAATAAAAGCTGCTATTAACCAATAGCAGAAATACTCCTTTTTTATTACATCTGATTCAAACAATGCCTCTTTTGGTTTAAAATTGTTCCTCTTTGTCCCGTCACTATCTGCTTATGTAAAAAGTCACTCTCCATCTTTTTAAAGTCCCCTTTAAGTACTGGATGGCAATAGTGAGGCTTCCTTGGAGCCTTCTTTACTTCCAGCTCTCTCAGCTTGTCTTCAATTAGAAGAGTTGTTCCAGACCTTGGATCATCTTTGTGGCCCTCCTCTGGACCTAATTCCAGTAGGTTAACATCTTTCTTGTGTTGAGGGCCCCATAGCTGGAAGCACAGAGTCATGGAATCCTTTAGGTTCAAAAAGGTGCGGTTGACAGTGACAGTGTCAGAGACGCAGGTGGTGCTCCGTGGGGAGGCTGCAAAAAAGAGATCATTACCTCCTCTGGGTGGTTTAATTTCTGTCATTCCTCATGTGACAGTGAGTAGGAGGGCTCGGAGGGCTCAGAGGGCAGGGAGCTCTAGAGAGGATGAACACAAGCAAAAGAGGAGTGAGCAGTGAAGATAAGCGGAAATATAAGAAGAAAGAGGGGGTGGTACGGGATTTAATACACTGCTCTATTTCCTCATTCTGGGGGGTGAGAAAGATGTCTGAGAGTGAATGTGAGTGAGAGTGAATGTGAATCTCCTTTCCTCAAGGAGAACACCTGCCAGCCTGCAAGAGTCAAAGGTCACTGATCTTGAGATATTGCCTGATGCTGAAGAGATTCCACAGATAAGATGTTGAAATTGCCCATGGTTGAAAAGTTTCCATCAACTACGGGTATTTGCCAGAATGTCAAAGGTAAACCTAGAGCTTCATAGATGTCAGTTTGTATAAAGAGAGGTGAATTATGGGCGAAGTAGCTTATCTTTTTGATAAAAAAGTATGAGACAAAACTGAAGAGAACAGGAAGAAATAAAAGATCGTGACAGAAAGAAAATAAAAGTCATGGAAGTAAATTATCTGTAACTTGGAGAATACAGTTCTAGTGAATGCCATATGTGGTACTGAGCTGAGGATAACTCACTGTATGCTGTGACCACACTGATGTAACATCAGGGAGGGCATGAACCTCACTTTCAAAGTTTAGTGCCACTGTGGAGGTGGAGCCCTGTCCCCAGCACAACCTGAAGCCTCAATGGACACACAGATGATGTGAGATGATGAGATAATGCTCTAAATGATAACTGTAAGTACCTCTAGGACAATCCCAAAGAGGTAGGTAGTCTACCTACCTTTAGACTACCTAAACTACAATAACAAGAGCTAAAAGTCTCATTTAATTTCAGATTAGTTACACAAATAACAAAGAAACATATCTTCAAAGAATTCCAGGAAGAATTCCCTCCATTCTCCACAGCATGCTGCAAACCACTGGAACAGATCACTACAGAAATAATCCAGGGAATTTCTCCATCAAAGCTTTGTTTTTGAAGACACTACACAAACATTTTAAAAATTGGCTTCAGATTGTGAAAGAATTAGGTGTAGAAATTAAAGCTTCCTAGCATAACATTTTAATGGAACACACTCATAGTTTATGGAACAACTGACCCACATGTACTGGATTTTTGAAAATACAGTGTTTTCTCACACATTAACTCTTCTCTGTTTGAGCTAGTGCTATTCCCCGGACTACTCTACCAAACAGGCATTTTTTTTCCTCCAGGTACTTGTTAACAAAACAAATTTGTCTTAGTCCATGTCCAAGCGTCTCAGAAACAGAGAACAGAAAGGCAGCTCAAAGTTTGAGGCTATTTTGTAACCTTGTCCTGAAAGGCAGCTGTGTGAGCTGTGTGATTTTTTTCTAAACACCTAAAGACGATGTCCACCTCGTTTCAAGTAAGGTAGCCTTAGAAGAACAGTTATGTCAAAAACCTTCTTCCTTCCATTGATTACCAAAGGAAAAATCTGGACTGCACTCTAGGGCATGGCTCTAGTTGATGTTGCTGTACTGTCACTTATGTGAGGTTAATATCTCCTCAAACACAGTTTGCCTCTAACTGCCTGTTCAGATTTCCCAGGTGAACAAGCTATAAACAACAAACAAACAAACAATAACAACAAATAGCACTTAAGCTGAAGAGGGTAAAATAGCAGAAAGACTTTTTTATAAACAGGGCATATTAAGGAACTGTTAGAAGTTGCCTACACAGACATGGTTAAACATACTAGATTTCAGCGTGTAATAACTTAGGAATTCAACAAGGTACAAAGAACAATGAAGGTCAGCATATGAGAAAAATGATTTAGCATGGTACAGGAAAGAGGCAAGCTGCCAGTTACTGAACATTATGCATTGTTCTATTTTTCTCCCCCTGAAAAACACCTCAGATTTAATTTCATATTAGTTTTGACTGGTTCAGCTAAACAAAAATCAATCCAAACTCTGTTCAAATGGAAATCACATCTATGATTTCAAATGCACTCATTAAATGAATAGGTCCCTTTGCCTTTCTTTTCAAGCACCAAAACTCAGCTCCATTACAATTCTTTAAAGCCATGTATCAGTGTGCTGCTTCTGCCTCTTGCTTAACACAACCTTTCCAGAGACTTGCTTCCCTAAAGAACTCAGTTCTGTCCAATCCTCACCATCTCCATGCACTCATTACTTACACCTCCTTCCTTTTTTCTTTTCAATTTGCAGTCTTGTCTTCCGACAACTTCCAAGCTTGCACCTCATATGCTTGGTAACTTACAATACAATACAATACAATACAATACTTCCACATCACTACAGCTGGAAAAAGTGTGAGCACCTGTGTAATCCCAACGAAGCTGACTTCCATCCTACAGCTATTTTTAAAGAATGCCTTCCTTGAGACTTCCCAGTAACAAGTGGCTTCAGGACAAAAAAATTACTCTTATGAGGAAAAGTTGTGATGTGAAAAGGCATTTACCCACTGCACTTCCATCCAAAGTAGAACAAATTTGACCCATTGTGAGAATGAGAACATTTATACAGGAAAAAAAGAAAAGCAATTATTATAATTTAACAAAATTGAAAGAAACACATATATGTGGCCATGATAGGCCCATGAAAAGGCCATGATAAGGAGTTACAGTTTTTGCAACTGGAAATTAACAATTGAAGTGCTTACATTATGCTTGTCTGGCTAATTTGCTTTTGAATAATAAGAATGACTTAGCACTGTTCTTTTGAATGGCAATTGTTATGCCACTTGTGAGTGATATGTACAGAGCAGGACAGCATGGAAACAAGGGTAAAAGACTTGGGATTTTGGCATGTTGTAATCAGTGGCAGCCAAACAAACACAAAGGTCTTCTAAAGAAGGAAACCAGTCCTGAAGGGCAAAGGTACTATTGTTTTGTTTAATTAATTTAAATATTCACAGACCTCATAATTACGGGTTGGAAAGCTCATTTCATGGGGAGGGACACATATCACTAGACCAGGTTGCTCAAAGCCCCATCCTGGAGGCTGGCCTTGAGCACTTCCAGAGATGAGGCATCCACAGGTTCTCTGGGCAACCTGTTCCAGTTCCTTACCACTTCACAGTAAAGAATTTCTTC
>VWYP01026322.1:0-15377 GCA_013400435.1 Pycnonotus jocosus
CTGATTTGAAGTCACCTTGCACACTAACTCCTAAAGCACATCAGGTGCTGGAGGAGGTTCAGCAAGCCATTTCAGCTTGCCGAGTTTACCGCATTGACCCCTCCATTGATGTCACTGTGTTCATCACCACTCAAGATTTGCATCCCACAGCCATCATTGGCCAATGGAATGACAAATGGTCCAATTCCTTGCACATCTTGGAATGGGTCTTTTTGCTGCATCAGCCACAGAAGACGGCAACTGCATTGTTTGAGCTGATCGCTCTCTTGATAGTCAAATGCCAGCAATGGTGTTTGTAACTGATGGATGCACATCTCGCAAGGATTGTGCTCCCAGTACCGCGGGAGGACTTTGACTGGAGGTTTGCAAACACTGTGTCACTGCAAAGTCCTCTGGAAAACTTTACAGGGCAGATCACTTATCATCTGCCCAGCCACAAGCTATTGCAAGTGGCAAAATCCACAGAAAAATTTTTGGGGGCCCAAAAATAGCCAGGAACCCGTGCAAGGACCCACCATCTTCACTGATGGGTCGGGAAGAAAAGGAAAGGCCATTGTTACCTGGAGGGGTGGATCTGAGTGGCAGGTTCTGGAAGGTCATGAGGATAGGTCAGCCCAGTTGGTTGAATTGAGGGCTGCTGTCATGGCATTTCAAAAGTTTTCGCAGGAACCTTTCAATTTGGTCATGGATTCTGCCTATGTGGCCGACATTGCACGGCGGTTGGGTCATTCAGTGTTGAAGGAGGTCAGCAATGCTGCCTTGTTTCATTTGCTGAAGACCCTGTGGTGTGCCATTCAGGACAGAGTTCATCCATTCTACATTCTGCATGTGAGGAGTCACACCAATTTCTCAGGGTTTGTAACGGAAGGTAACGCGAGGGCTGACAAGATGGCTAACCCAGCGTGGGTAGCACCTCAGCCTAAAAAACTCGTGCAAGACAAAGCATCGCATGTGTTTTTCCATCAGAACGCACATACCTTGCAGAAGCTGATCAGTTGATGCCAACTGAGACCCGTGACACTGTCGAGTCGTGTGACAACTGTCACGCGGTTGCTGTGCCTTTGCCGGCAGCAGTAAACCCCAGAGGCCTGAGGGCCTTGGAGCTTTGGCAGACAAATGTCACCCAAGTTCCTGAGTTCAGCCAGCTCAAGTATGTGCATGTCACTGTGGACATTTTCTCCTCTGCGATGTGGGCTTCTGCTCACACTGGAGAAAAGGCCTGTGATGTCATTGCCCACTGGAGGCAGGCCTTTGCCCTTTTAGGCATACCTTCTACTGTGAAGACTGACAACGGTCCTGCTTACGCTTCACAGAAGGCACGGCAGTTCCTGCAGTTGTGGGATGTCTCTCACAAGTTTGGTATCCCTCATTCTCCAACTGGTCAAGCGATTGTAGAACGCTTGTAGTATGCTCATGGTACTCTAAAGTGGTTTCTTCAAAAACAAAAACAGGGAATGCAGGGTGAAACCCCATACAGTCAGTTGGCGAAGGCTTTGTACACCATTAATCACATCATGGTGCCGCAGAACTCCAAAAATCCTGTCATTTTGAACCATCACCTTTCGTTGTAGACTTCGGACGAGACATCTCAGCCTTGAGCAAAGGTTTGGGTGCGAAATTTAATCACCAAGCAGTGGGAAGGTGATTAATGACCTTATCGCTTCAGGGCATGGGTATGCGTGTGTATCCACAGATACTGGGGTACGCTGGGCACCTGCAAAGCGTGTTCATCCTGACCTGAGACCGCAAAGACAAAATCCGACCAAGAGATGGCCTGGAGACCGTGACGAAAATGAAAGTCATCAAGTGGATGAACCATCGAGTGATGACTCTGATGCAGACGACATGAGTGATCACTCCGATGGTCCCTCCACAAGCAGAAACTGAACCTTGTTCATTTTTCATTTTTCTTTTTCTTTTTATAAACAGTAAAAAGGTGGGATGTCGCCCTCAGTTTTCTTGCTTTTTCTTGCCTTCTGATGTTTGCATTCCTGCAGTGAAGTTTCTCATGGACTTGCTTGTAAATAATGTATTTTTAGACTTGTTTTTTCTCATTTTATTTATGTAGTTCTCCTCTAGGAGGAGTTAGATGAGTGACTGTGAGTTTCACCAACGAGATTGGAGAGGTAACAACACCTTTGTCCAATCTCTTGCATTTTTTAGAATTCTATATAACGGAGTCAGAATTTTAATAATAAATCCTTTTCCTTGTCTGGACCGCACCGAGTGCTGTCTCATGTCTTCGTGTCCTATAGCGACACTCCCTATTCTATCCCAGGAGCTAAGGACTTGAATTATCAATTATACCAGTACACACAACCGTTGACTAGAACCTGCATTCCCCCAAACAGCATCATGATAGTCCATATCGCCATGATTTATATCTAGAAAAGTCCAGACAAAAATGTCCACTTCCTCTATCCCCTTCTTCCAGCAGTCTTTATCAATTCTTTCGCTGACTTTATCTCATGCTGTCTCTCTGCGTCGTCACTCACCGCCTTCCACAGAGGTGGGAAAGGGATAATGTCTTTGCTCAGAGTCTGCGGTGATCACGTAATAGCTGCCAGGTGGAAGCTGGGATTTTCAAAAACTGCGGGAATGGGGGAAGAAAACTCAGGCCGACAGATTTTAGAGTAGTCTGGCTGATGAAAAGGCCTTGCTTCTACTCCTTGGTCTCATCCAGGACGGGCCCAGCTTGGAGCTGCTGCAGGGTCCTCTCCCCTCCGCTGGGGGAAAGGGCCCAGGCCCATAGCCAGGTCTCGGGCCAGCTCCCCCTCATAGCAGAAGCAGCAGGACGTTTTACAGCTGCTAAAAATAAAAACCGATCCAGGCTGAGACAGGGGCATATCATCCCCTCCCCTGGCCTGAGAGTCCCTGGCCAGGCAGGCCTCCCATGAAAGCCCGGGCTGGGCAGGTACCAGAGGCCGCACCGGGCCCAGTCTCAACGGCCCGGGGCGGGGTGGCGGGGCCTGGACCAGACCTCTCTGAATTTACAGAGTGATGTTAACTCCTTGCCGGCCGGAAGTCAAGAGAACTCTTGAACCCTGAGCTGAGATTTTATGTGTATCACCAAAAGTCACATCCTAAGTGGTCAAACCACATGGCAATTAAAAAAACTAACCCCTGATAGGTCCTAAAGTTCTGGCAGGGAAAAACAATATTCTTTTCAACTAAAAAAACAAACTGTGGCTCAACCCACAACACCTGACCATTAGGGACAACTAACCTTGTGACGGTGAGTATATTATAGACACCTGTACAAGGAATCATGTTGGAATTGGGACTGGGATTGTGCAATGTTCTGCAATTGCTGTGGTCATTTAAGTATACCTTACCTTTGTGTTGGGTTTTAATGTACCTTACATCATTCTACTAAACCAGAACTCCCATGTAATATCAATGATTTTCAAGTAAGTTTGATATTCAATATTATACCCTCCACATATGGAATATCTAAAAGAACCTAGTCAGACTACTGGACTCCAATGCAAGGCCTTCTCTGCTTCTCATTCAGCAACCCCAGCAAGTAGGCTGGGGGTGCACATGATACTGAGGAAGGACAACTGACTCCAACTGACTGAAGGGATAGTCCGTACTACAGGGAATACTGAGCAATAAAACTGAAGACCAGTTTTTTCTGAAGGATCCCTTGCATAGAGCCAGGCTGAGCATTGGCCTGCTGGAGGCAAGTGATTGCTTCTGCATGACTTTTTTTTCAGGTAGAGCATCAAGTTTTGGGATGTTAATTCAATATATTAAAATATGTCAGCAGGTAAGAACTAGAAACTAAAGTAGGAACATCTACTTTTCACTGGAGCAGAGTGATTATGTATTTTTAAATTGTAATATTCCAAGCAGATGTCACCTTGACAATTTTTTAAGATATAGAATAAAATTAAGAATTCAGAAAAAAATAAGAAAATTAAGAATTAAAGAAAGTAAAGTATCCTAAGTCTATAAATATGTTAGGGGTTAGATTTGTTTTTCTTTACTTATAGAATTCTTCCCATACATTACTAAGAAACTAACCACTGGGTGCTTATAGGTATTCAGACAGAACAAAGGGGACAAAAGGAGAGGAGTTGTAGCACTTGGCTACACTTCTTTTGTCTCTCTGGGAGTTTCTTTCAGAGGAGGAGATAACTCAAGTTTTGGGGTAGGTAAAGGACAGAGCTGGAGGCAGCTTTGCTCTCTTGCATCGCATCGGAGAGGACATGGGCAGGCTGCTGCTTGCTGTGTGAGGAGTTTGTCGTCCCTACCTCGTCCAGTCCTGAGAAAATCTACCACTGTCTGCTTGTGGGCCCCAGAACGCTGAGCTCGCCTCCTCTTGCCCTGTTGGGCAGCCCTGTCCCACCACTGCTGTGAGGCTTTTTGCTACGCTGTAGCCCTGCGCCCCCTGCCCTGCCAGGACATCCCTGACATTCTAGCTACCACCGATGGAGCTTCTGATCATCCACCAGCCCGGGATTTTTCCACCCTTCCAGCCTGGTGCTCTCGGAGTCCCAAGAGACTGGACTGCCCTGGGCTTTGTTTCACAAAGCCCCTTGAGATTCCTGGTTCTGTTATTATTATTCCTGTAGTTGTTGTTTGTTTACCTTGTTATACACACTAGTAAAGAACTGTTAGTCATATCCCTATACCTCTGCCTGAAACCCCTTTAATTTTCTAAATGATAATAATTCAAACGGAGGTCCTGCCTCTCCCTAGCAGATACCTGTCTTTCAAACCAAGACAAAATATTTAGCTAGGAGCTACAAATTTAATTTTGGTTAACAAAGGACAGCTAAATGGCATCATTTTTCACTAATGCTACCTAAAACAATGCAATGTAATCCTGTGGCAAAAGACACACCACAAAGGCGTTGATCTACCAAACATCAGCATCAGTGAACTGTCATCAAAAAGCTGCTAATTTGTTCTCATTGACTGAACACAATCTGCAAGGAAACAAAAATCATTACTGTCTCTAACCACTTCTGTGGTTTCCAAGCTTTCTGCTGCTCGGTTTTCTGCATTCATTTCTCATAACAATATTTTCCTTCCTTCTAGGTACCAAATATTTGGATTCTAATAGCAGAAATACTTTTAACAGAAAAATATTTATAATCTCTACTGAAACCCACCCAAAACATAAGGAGAAGGCCACAACATTTTAAAGACCTGCTAAAAGCTAGTTTTCCATTTTATTTCAGCCAAAGTCCCTGTAATGTCTACTCAGAAAAAAATTAAAATGTTGTTCTTTCTAGGAGTGCAACTTAGGACATTTTTCATATCAAGAGAACACTATTATTCATAATCTACGGATCTCTGTCATAATGAACTAATATGATTTTCCTAAAAAACCTGCACTCCTATGGCTCAAAAATCATTAAACTTTTACAGCCACAGTCGTGGGTTATAGGATTTTCTTAAAGCACCAGTATTATTAAAGTTTGTTAAAAGTATTATTCAACATAACAACATTGATTTAAGAAATTTTCTTTTAACATTAATGTGAGAGCATGATGAAAAATATTAGTCTGCTTCTGATAATCCCTCACTTTTTTTTCAAACGTTCCACATCAAATCCCTGATTATCAACAGACATAACATAAGGAAAACTATTTTTGAAGTGCCTACCAATGAGAAAACTAAAAAGCTATAAAAAAGCCTTTGCTTTAGTTATCAAAAAATATGTTCAAAATACTGGCAAGCCACATGTCCTGCAAAGACCTTTGACTTGACTGGAATTCTTAAACCCTTCGAAACATGCCCCTTGCCAAATATATTCCAGTTTTACAGGTCTGCTTATATAGAACAGCTTCCTGAATATGCCTTAACAGTACATTTCTGCCAGTCATAAGAAGAAATTCAGCTGAATAATCTCCCAAACATGATATTGGTCTACATCTTACAGTTCCAGTTCAATCTTAAACAGACATTCAGAGGTTTTTTTTAAGCTAACATTAAAAGAGCAACCTGCTAAGTAACAACATTAACTCAAAAAAAATTATCATCTAGAAAAACATTTATTTTCAGTTAAGAATCATCTTCCTCCAGTATGATGAAGTCCAGTACAGCTTCTCATACAAAATCTGATTAACAGAATATTCAGCATCCTCCAGTCCATGAACAATTTGTTTCAGCAACTCTACAGGCAATACCCCAATACCAACTACTGAGTCCGTTCAATTTCACACACACCTGAAGAATTTTATCACTAATATACACATTTTTAAGGAGAGCAGGAAAAGAAGCGCTTTCTGAAGACTGCGTTGACAAGGTAAGTTACAGCATGAAAGCCATCATTTAATGGAACTATTATGAGCATTCATTTTATTTCTCCTTGGTTTTTTGATTAGATACTAGGAAAAACTCCCTCCTGTGAGGGTGGTGAGACCCTGGCACAGTGCCCAGAGCTGTGGCTGCCCCATCCCTGCATATGTTCAAGGCCAAGCTAGATGGTGCTTTGAGCAACATTGTCTAGTGGAAGTTGTCATTGCCAATGACAGGGGATTGGAACCAGGATGGTCTTTAAGGTCCCTTCCAACCCGAACCATTCCACGATTCTGCAATTCCTTTATGCAGATTATTTACATTGTACTGCATTTGCATTGTTGAAGCCCTGAAAGCTGAGGATTTTAGGTTTTCTGTGCTAAAAGGCACTGACCCATAAGCAAGCACTACATTTGACCGGAGGCTGTGGAACAGGCTTCCAAAATTGAGTGATAGGACTGGGATTATGAGTGTGTAGTTTGAATAGAAGTGTGTAATGTCACCGGGTGCAAAACTTAGGAGTTAAGGTTTTAGTACTTAGTAATATATATAAAGCAAGATGGAGGATTTAGGGTGTTGGCTAAGTTCTTCTCTCACCTTCTTCTTCATGGGTTTGGGTGGTGTTTTCTAACTGGATGAAAAGGTCTGCATTGCAGACTTCGGGTGGTTAGTTATTGGGTTAAAAACGAAAATAATATATGTATCATCTCATTATTGGACAAATTATGCTTAAAAGACCTTGGAAAGAGTTAGAGACAGTCATTTTCTATCATGTTAGCAAGAACTCTTGAGTCTGCACCATAGATAAGAATTAACAAATATATGAGTCCAAACACGAGAAAACTGTGTTTCCCTTAAATCTTGGCTCTAACAGCAAAAAAAGAAGATAAGAAACCCCACATTTTAATGGCTTTAATCCCAGCTCCAACAGGAAGAAAAGAAGGTAAAAACCTCACATACCAACCCATACCACAGGTTTCCTTCTCTGAGGTCCCTGAGCACCAACCTCACACAGAACACAAGAGCCCAGCCACTAGCTGAATACACCCATAGCTGTGCACTATTACCGTAAGGTATTCCAAGGCGCTCCTGCTCCTTCCGGTAGCCTTCCAGTGCTGCAGCCCATCGTGTCACTTGCTCAGATGTTTCATCTGAAATTGCTGCAATATGTTTTGTCCCATCCAAGGTTATCACTTGAGCTTCCTCAACAAGGTGAGCTTCAGCCTCTGCATGATGAGCATCTGGATCAATCACAACCTCCACAGTCTCGACAGGCTTCACGATTTCCAGGATGTTCAACTTGGGCTCTATCCCTAAGAATAGAAACAACACAAAACTTAAAGACAGTAATGCAAATAAGACAAAAACATTGTTTTAAAGCTTTCTAGCAAACTCAGGAAAGAAGCAGCACACAAAAGTGTCACCAGATTTCTGCGAGTGTCTTAAATTAGAATGACATACTCTATTTAGTAAAGTGAATAACAAAGCTGTCTCTCCTTCTTCCTCCAGTATTACAGCTTCCTGTTCTAGTTAAGTGATCTATTTCACAGATCTTAAACAGAATGTTCAGCATGTGAGCATGAAGTACAAGTATTTTGGTCTGTAAGAAATATACCAAATAAAAAATCCCAAAACAAATAGAAAAAGCAATCTCCAAAAGGACCCAGAACAAGCATCCAGCTTTATTCCAACCATAATGCATTTCCTCCAGCCTTTACAATATTTCCCTGAGATCTCTGGGGTCTACACAAAGCAGTTAACATTTTCTTTCAGTACTCTGCATCAGGCAGTGTGTTAAACAGCAAGTTAAAAGAAACCCAGAAAATTCCTCCTATTTTACGCTTCAACAGCTATTAATGTTTTGGCTTTATGTCTGTCATTTCAAGTACTAGATCATGGAGCTGTATCTATTCTGCAGCAAGAAAGAACATATTCACTAATGCTCTGTATCACCACCTTCTCTGTTGTCTTCTGAGGTGTTTTGTCCATCTGGTGCCTCACCAAATTTCTGATACTGTACAGAAGATTTTTCAAAATTATTTCAATTTTTATGACATACAATTTTCATTATAATGCCAACTACCACACTTACTTTAAGAGATTTTTATCAAACATATTTTCACATAAATAAAGAATCTTTAGAATCCTATTTTATCATGAGTTGGAAAGCCTTGACTGTGGTTAGGCCGATGAAAGAAGGATTCACAGAACATCGTATGACCAGAGTAACTTCAGTATCTTGTACCATAAAAGTACTACTTTGTTTCCTTCCTGTCTAATCTATATTAAAGCACAGCATGAGACGGTTCTGCAGGTAACAGCCTTAAATGCTAAATCCACAATCCAGTCATAGTTTGTAAGGGAAAACAAACTATGATTGTACCTGTATTACAAGTAAGAAAAACCCAGCCTTTTTCAGATAAGTATTCCTCTAGATTTTAACAGGCATTTATCTTGAAAAAAATATTAGAAAGGGAACAAATATTACAAAGACTCTGAAGTACAAAACTCAGCAATGTGAAATCAAGGACATGAAAACAGATGTTGACAACCAGTAAGGTGGTTGATTAGATGAAGAAGCAAACATGAAGAAAAAGCAAACAAGTATCTTACTTAGGACGTTTTCTCTAGGCCATGAAAAATTAACATGCACAACATACACTTCTTTCAAAATCATACAAAAATGGGTAAGGGAAGCCACTAAGGGTTAAGATTCTGCCTTTGATCTTCAAAAAAGAAAGTAAAGAAAAGAGCTCCTCGAGAGGTACAGTTCATTATTGCTCAACAAAATAATTCACTGTGTGTCATAAAATTACATGTCAAAAGAACTTTGTGCTTTATCCACAACACAAACATGGAGATCAAAGCAATGAGTCTCTGTAGAGGAAACACCTTCTAAGTAAAAATGTGAATTAATAGTCTGCTCTCTAACTTACTGCAACACTAGACCAACATTAATTCCCTCAGGTTTTTTGCATCTCTCCTCACAATTCTTCTCCCTTTACCTACCACGTAAGAGATGGCCAATCTTCCTCGGACAGCACCCAAGCTGTGGAACACAATGTCACACACCCCAGAAGTTTAAACTGGTACAAGCAATACAAAGCTTCAGGACAGGAGCTATCAACACACATGTAGATGTTGACAGTACTGCCAACTGTCTGAAGGTAGAGAATATACTGGTGTGATGACTGACCTACAGGCACAGCCTGCTTGGTTTCACCCACCCTGAAGTTTCTAGTATTAATTACAGCCAGAGACAGGACATTAGTCAAATAGCATCTTTAATCTAAGAAAGTGTCATTACACTTATGATTTGTTCTTTTACATACCAAAAATAACTTATTTCAGAAATTATTATACAAGAAAACCCCAAAATACTTTATTGTGGAGGTCTTCAAAACGAAAGCTTTTTTCAAATTCTTTGACATACAATGGAACACAGTTACTCACAGTTCCACAGATATGCAAGAGGCCCAGTTCAGAGCAGTAGAGAACTGGGCTTCACTCATAGCTGCTGTTCACACAATGGAAGGAAAACTACATACACTGACATTCCTCCAACTAGAGGAAATGACTTAGGGCAAGCCAGAGCACCACAGGAGTCTTACTAGTAAAATGAAAAATAGGAATGGAATTTTATCTGCTGTAGAATGAAATGCTATAAAAGAACTACACTCAAGTTCAACTATAGAAGAAGAACTATATTTCACTTGTTGTCTTTGAATTTAAAGCCAGCTGATCAAAATTTGGTAGAACATTTGAACTGACATAGCAGCTTTTCTTTCAAGAAATAAGAGAATCCAATCCACCACACTGATTACTCCTACCTGAATTCTATACATTACACAAGCTAGGGGAAAAAAAAATAAGTGAACTGAGAATCTCTCAAAACCTCATTCATACAAGTAAAATATGAGGATGGAGTAAGAAGCCGTTTTTTCCCATCTGGCTCAAAGGGGTACTGTGTTCAAGAGTAACAAGTCCATTTTCCTGTTAGTGATCCAAATATCTTTCTTTTGTTATATGCATGCTATTTGTTTTGATATTCTGTCCTGCCATATTTTACATGCCTTCAACAGATTTCTTATGAGTTGCTAAAGTATCAAGGGCTGAAAAATAACACTGAGAAGTGCTCCAAAGTGACACAGAAATATTCAGGTGTTTCTTTGAAGAGAGTAGGTGGGGAGGGAGAGAGAGTGTCGGAACCCAGGGCATCTCTTTGGCTCCCCTAGGAACTTGGGAGACCCTGATCAAATAGTCTGGGAACTGAACAAGAAGGATTGACCCCAGTACAGGGTAGTTGGTTACAGCTTTGTCCAGGGGGGTGAACAGGGGGGTTTCAGTTCCGTCCGTGGGGGTCACAGACCATGGCACAAGGCAGAGATGAATTACAAATCTCAAGAGTGTGAAACACAGTAGTATAGCTTATCACTGAGTTAGAAATATGTAGTTTTAGGTTTTCTATAATAGAAGTAGAGATGGAGACAAGGTAGAGATTTTGGGGCGGTTGCTAAGGCTTTTCTTCTTCTTCTTCACCTCCATTTTCTGATGTGACGTTAGCACAATGTGGCTTGTGGAGATTGGGCCAAGTGGATATGGTCTGTTTGATGTGGATAGTGGACATTGGTAGGAAATGGTAAACAATATGTTCGTAATAATCTGTATATAAGGGGACAAGCTTTCGGGAGATAAGGAGTTCCCTAATGGCTGGTGTTCAGAGCAGTCCTTGCTGAGGACAGAGTGAACTATGAGATAAGAAGGAAAGAATGAACACCATGATAGACCTTGGAGAAAAAACTGAACCTTGAAGCCTCTGTCTCTTTCTTGCGTCTGCCCCGAAACATCCAGGAGGGCAGAAAGACTCTGACCACCTGAATATCGGAAATCGTAATCCGATAAGAGAGGGAGAGGGAGAGGGAAAGAGAGAGAGGGAGAGAAGGTGTGATGGGGGCAGGGAACAAGAAGCTCCTTGTGCTATGTGATCATGAACCTCAGTTTTGGATTAAAGGGAAAAAAAGTAACATGGAAGAACATGGAAGATGATAGTAAAGATATTAATCGCTCACATCCTTTTGAAAACGGAGGTCTGAGCACTGAATACTAGACGTTACTGGGCATGAATTAAGAGCAGTTATTCTAGTTCCCTGAAGGATATTTCCATTCTATTTGATAAGCAGAAAGGTAGCAGACTTCCCATTACATATGAGGAACTGAGGATTCAACCTAGCACTAGTCACCTGACAGTATTAAATGTAAATTGTGTCTTACTTAAGACTGTTAATACAAAGCAGAAAAGTTTTCTTCAGTTTAATCTACAATGATGCCACAAGGAAACAGAAAGTGCTCCACAAATTTTGCTCATTTGCTTTGCTGATGTAACTCAAAATAGATTAACTAATCTACCCCTGTAGGAACTTGTCCCTGTCTTAAAAATACAGAAATAAACAGCTGTAACTATTCCCACAGACCAATAGATACATTGTCTTTAAAGAGCAGTTGCTATCCTTCTTCTCAAGACATATGGAAGGGGCAAAGCAGAAAACTAGGACAAAAAGCAAAACAACGGAGCTGCTAGTTCCTGAGAATTTGACAAGGGGAAACCCTGTCATACCAGATAATACAAATTAAAACTATGCCTCAACAAATCCGTACCCAACTGGTTAATATTCCTCTGACACAATGGTTTATTCTGACTTCTCATCCAAAGAAAACACACAATAGTGATCCTGGACCTTAATAAGGATTTTCAGTTAGCTACACTTACTTGTAATTGTTCCTAAAGCACACAACCTCACTCACCTCACGTGAAACTGCCACCTACCCACACAAAAATCTTTAGCCAGCATTGATATTTGGTCTGACATGAGTAATTACTCAACCTTGAGGAAAACCTCATATTGTAACAGACACTATGCAACGAAGAATTGTTTGGGTTCTGTTTTGTGTTTTGTCGGAGTCCAGGGCACCACTTTGGTCACCCTGGAGGCTCAGGAACCCCGGCAAAGCAGTCTGGGAACCGAGCAAGGGGGGTTTGAGTTTTGTCCAGCGGGGTTTAAGACCTGTCCAGGGGGGTGAACAGGGGGGTTTCAGTTCTGTCCACAGGGGTCACAGACCCTGGCACGAAGCAGAGATGAATTACAAGTCACAAGGGTGTGAAAGACAGTAGTATAGCTCATCACCGGGTGAAGTTTGTAGTTTTGGGATTTTAGAATGGAGGTGAAGGGAGACAAGATGGAGAATTTGGGGCGGAGCCCAAGGTTCTTCTCCTTCTTTTTCGTCTCCATCTTCTGCTGTGATGGTAGCGCAATATAGTTTGGAGAGATTGGGTCAAAGCAGAGATTACCTGTTTAGTACAGGTTGTAGGTATTGGTATGTAATTGTAAATAAGAGGTACATAATAAACAGTATAAAGGACAACAACCTCCCATCGGAGGAGGAGTCGCCTAGTGCCTTAGCNTACCTGTTTAGTACAGGTTGTAGGTATTGGTATGTAATTGTAAATAAGAGGTACATAATAAACAGTATAAAGGACAACAACCTCCCATCGGAGGAGGAGTCGCCTAGTGCCTTAGCTGCTGCCTGGACCTTGGCTGGGCACAAGAGAAAACTGAAAGATAAGAAATAATAAACAAAGCAAGCGACCTTGAAGAAACAAGAATCTGAAGACTCCGCTTCTTTCTTGTGTCTGGCTCAGAGCCTTTTAGAGGGCAAAAAGGACTCAAAAAACCACCTGAATCTCAGAAAACCAACCCGAGAGTGTTTGATTTTGTTACCTATAAAAATGATATGAAATTCCTTTAAAAAACATTGTAAATAGCATTAGTCCATGACACTTATTTTAATTTTACTACTTAGAACTACAGTACACAAAGAAAAAGACATTCTGAAGCTCTGTGACCATTCATTCATTTTCTCAGTTTTACAGCTAGGAATAGAAGATTAGGTTTGCTCATCTCAAGTATTCCTACAATATTAGTATGTCTGTAAAACAGACAAATGTAACTGCTTACCTTGTCTAGATATTACTTGCACACTGAGTTGCACTGTTCCATCTGTTTTCACTCCTTGATCAAAAAGGCTTCGATCTGGGTCCAGCTTGATAAAAGCATTAAAAATGAAAAAAATATGTATTAGTCTCATAGATACAATAAACTTGTTCTCCTTTAAACTTTAGAAACACTTGGTGCCTGCAGCAACTTTTCTGAAGAAGTGTGCAAACATTTTTAGCACTGTACAACAGTACATAACAGAAAAGATTTGATCGTATTTGAAACTTGCCACTCTTTTCTGTTCAAGATACTTTCACCTACAGGAACTTTTTTTTACCTAAAAGAAGCTATGCAATATGGGGAGGTACCTTTACTACCTGGAAACTATCTACAGTTACTTGTCTGAGTTTTTAACACTTTCATAAAAATTCTTATCTTTTTAACAATATTTTCCTGTTGTTTCTGGAAAAGCCACTGATGTCTGATTGTAACTTCAAATAAAACACGTAGCTAAATGAAATGTAAATCAGTTATACTGTCTAACATGTGGCAATGCCTGTAAAAACAGGGGGATTTCTTGAGTAACGCTTTGTTACCTCTATACCTCAATAATATAGAAATCTTCTAGTTTAGATTCAAAACAAGATTAGACTTATGGAAGTTAGGCAGCAACAAATGATGTGGGCTACCTCAAGAGAAAGTAGTATGGTCATCGCTCTCATTCTTCTTTCACTTGCAAGGTGGTTTCTTAACCTCACACCAGGAACTCCAAGAATATTTTGATTATATTCACACTGAACTATTGTGTATATATTACATGGTCTCATGATAATAACTTGAAATTAATTTAAACTCTTAATTGTAGTTAATATTCCACAAGAAGCATGAATTCCACAGACAATGGAAAAAAGGGAAAAAGTATGTAAACCACTTCTCTATTATGAAATTAAATCTTTCACAACCTTTCAATTTACCTGGATATCCTGCAGACAAATCTCGTGTGCATCCAAGGAACACTGCAGTCTGGGTTCCAGCAACTTCTTAAGATTTCCAATGGGTTCACTGATGTCAATAGCCTGACTCACAAATTCTGCAGTGGTGTAGGTTTGCTCAACAATGCTTAAATAGCAAATTAATATAATAAATCATTACCTACATGTTAATAAAGCTTAATAAAAGTTAGAAGTAAACAAGATAGAAATTAATACTGACTTGGAAATCTTAATATCATGCAGTATTAGTTGCAGGACTCTTCATTTGAGTAGAGTCAATTAGTAAATGGAGTTCATTAATCTTACTCATTAAGAGTTGTGTAACTCTTCTTTCACCTCATCACCACTAAAAAGCTCAGGTAAATACCAAGATTCAGATCACCTCTTTCAAGAGAGTAAGCCATGGTTAGCATATTATATATTGTTAACTTGCATGTAGAGTAAACTGATTTTATTTGCTTTGCCTGGACTGTATTTGAAAGATAATCAAGTTAAAAGCAAACACAGAAACTTAACAGACAGGAAAAATAGAAGGAAAAAAATGCTCACACTCATACACAGCAGCTTTCCATGTCTTTTCAGTCAGCACAAGAATAACAAGCTTAACATATGAAAGAGACAACCAGAAGAAAGTACAGCAACATGGAGCCTTGAAGGAACTATTAGTCACATGACATGGTTGTCCTGCACTACAACGACAGTATTGGCACAGGCAATGTCACTGTTATAGGACTCATGTTACAACAATGACCTTACACAGTTGGGCTTCCTTCATTTACACAGAAGGAAAGCAGAATGTACACAGATATAGTCTGTCAGTGGTAAAAATAACACAAGGAACTTAGAACAATAAGAAACTAGCAAGTGGCTTTGAATCAGTTCTCCAGAATAGGTTCTTAAAGAGCAGTTAACCTAACCAGCCTCAGTTCTTTCTACCTGTCAGAGACTGAAATGTTATTGTTTATGGCTTAAACATCTTTATGAAAAACTTTTGCCTATTATAGCAAAAGTGGGTAACAATGAGCTGCATGGAAGACCACCACATCCTGAATGGGCCTTCTGACTGAGGCCCTTGACTGCAAGTTAACAGAGATAAGATAAAGTGACTCAAGTTGGGGCTGGAGTAAAAGAATACATT
>VWYP01026324.1:0-14286 GCA_013400435.1 Pycnonotus jocosus
ATTCTGTGATTCTGTGAACTGCATGGGTGCAGGATGCTTGTCAAAGCCTCTTCAGCAGTTGAAACAAATTAAAGTTCATACCTTTGCTGCTGGGATGTAATTGATTTTTCTGCATAGCTCCAAACTGTGATTTTTGCAATGATTTATTTACTTTTAGCCTTTTTGTATGCCTGAAACTACCATCATCTGGCTGTAAGGATTTTGTTATTTTTATTTAGACTGTGATTCTGGGGAGCTTGGCATCAGTAGGGAACCCAGACTGAACTGGAACAAGGATATTCTCGTATCTGCATTTTTCATGCTGATTTGTCACTGCTTCTTGTACTGCAAAAATTGGTTGTGAAATGATAAATAGACAAACCTTGTTGTGTCTTGCAAACAGTCTAATCTCATTATCATGTCGGATCCTCTAATCTTGATCCAAGTTTTGTTGGTTGATCTAATTAGGTTTTTGTCCTGGTTTAGGGCAAATTTGGGAGGAAACCTCCAAATGGGGGTTCCTCTGGAGAGCAAAACCTAAATGGCCCCTCCCCCCCAGTCGGTCCGGGAAAAGAACTTCCTCAGAGAAAAGTGGAAAAAACTATTTATTTAACAAACAAACTGCCCACAAGCATAAAGAATGAATAATATGAAACAATAAAACCTCTCGCTGGTCTGAAGAGAGATGGCAAAACTGAGAGAAGTCCTTGTCCTGAGCCAGCTCAGCTCTCTCAGTCTCTTATCGGTCCCAGTCCCTTTCGGTGCTGGAAAATGCCGAGGTCCAGGCCCGGTGGGCCATAGCTGCAGCTCCTGGTGCTCCTCCGGGGTTTTTTCAGTCCAGAGCAGATTTAAACAGTCCCAAGAAAAAAAGGAAGAAAAAAAAACAGTCCAGGAAGCTTTTTTGCCTCAGCTAGCTAGACTAACTAAAAAGGCAAAAAAACCCCCTCTCTCTCGCCGCTGTCCGTGCATCCGACGAACACCAAGGATGAAGAAGAAGTGAGTAGGAGTGAAAACTGTTTTTTCAAAACAAATTGGATGCTTCTCTCTCCTGCTCACTCTCAGAACCAGTCTTAAAGGTACAGAACACACAGCACACACACAGAACAGACAATTGGGGATACAGGCACTAGTCACCCTAGGACAGTTTTTCATTAGTTCCTGGCAAATTTCTGGCTCTTAGAGTTACTGGGCTGGCTCATGAGGCTGCTGAGGTGGGATGATCCATAAGGTTCCTTGTGGCTTTAAACAGAAACATCTGTCAGAAAAGAGCAATTGGTTGACAGAGTTTAGCAGTGAGTAAACTTGAATGTCACAGCACTGCTGTTACTCCAGAGTGGTTGAATTTGGTGAGATCTTCTTGGGGACTGCAGAGCCCACAGAGATCAGCTCTCCCTGCCAGGAGAAGCTGTAGGAAGAACTGTCCTCTCTCGTGACCTTCACAGAAAAGTGAAAATGGATGGTACTGACTGATTTTCATTCTTTGTTCATATTTCCTTCCTTTCTTTTGTTGAAGAGGAGGTTTCAGCATTTTCTTCTTGCTGGCTAAAGATGAAGTTTGAACTTGATTTTTTTTTAAATTTTATTTTTAAAGTCATCCAGGACTTTTGCTGAAGTGTAGAGCTATGAGTTCAAATACTGTCCTGAACAGAGACTATCTCTGTAAATGAGAGCCCAACTTAAATGGATCTGGAAGGAGGGTACACATCTGTAGTGTGCACATGAGAAATATATATGTATGCATGCATATATAAATAACCCCAAATTTCACTTTCTTTTTGTCTCTTTATGTTGCATTGTGCCAGACATCCTTAAACAGTGTGGATTTAAAAGAGGAGTTACTTTCTTGGCATTGAGTCTGCCACCATTTAGGCCACCAGGAAGACTTCACTGATTTTAGAGAGTGGCATTGGGGTGTAACAGTGCATTTCCATACCCAAACAAATGTTTCCAAATAGGGAAAAGGGGGTTCAGTTATCCCTGGCTTTTAAGGAAAAGCACTGGAAATTTCTATTCTTCCCTCATAGTGGTTGGCCCAGTTCCAGCACTGGGGCAAGGGTTGGCCTTTGGAAATATTTCTCAAAACCTGTAGCTGTTCCTATTGGCAGCAAGCCAAATTAGCCCTCCTGAAATATTAAGTATTTAAGAAGGAGAACAGAGGTGCTCAAATGTTTTTCTGGACTGCCTTAACCACTGCAAGGGTTCTCTCTACACTGTGTTTGGCTTATATTTCTTTTGTTGGATACTGTTTGTTATTTTTGTCATTATTAAAACCTTTTCCTTTTACAAAGCAGGTCCAGAGAAGTTGTCTGGCTATTATTAAGACACTCTGGGAGGCTGCAGGTCAACCTTCAGACTTGATACATCTTCAGAGGGTTTATTACACCTGGCCAGGTGTAAGACTGTATCACTGGGGCAGTGGGGGAGTTTGTCAGTGCCTTTCTTTCCTTAGGCCATTGCTCCCAAGGGAAGGCCAGGAGTCGCCAGGCAAAGGGCATTAGTTTGTTGATGTTTTAAATTGCATTGTGGTCACTGGCCTGTTCATGAACCTTCAAGGCAAAGCAAACATAATTTCATTGCAGTCCCTTTCCTGTGGGGCATTCCAGAGCGTTGCATTTGGGGCAGCAGCTCTGCTGTGCTGCACTGGCTCCTGTGGATGTGATGTGGAAGCATCTGCTGTGTGCCCACAGTGCCAGGGCTGCAGGAGAAACAAAACCCTGCTCTGCCTGGGCTAGGCTGTGAACCCGCACAGAGTCTGTGGAGAGCAGAGACAGGAGCTGCTGGCACATGCGTGGCACCACAGGTGTTCCTGCAGGAGGGCATTTGGCAAAGTGGTGACAGGTGATTGACAAGATTGCTGCCAAAATCTGTTCCTAGTATTTGTGTACAGTCTGCTATGTGTTGGAGTAGTTTTGCTGCATCTTCTACTAAATACAGGCAGTGTAAATTTAGGTTGGATGGAAGCTGTGACATGTAAAGTGTATGACCTGCCAGTGCTGCCTGTTGGTGTAGGGCAGGTCAGGGCTCTACATTGTGAGTCAGGAACTGCTGGAACTCGTGTCTCCAGCATGGACAAAACTGCAGAGCAAGGTGATTGTGGGGCTTTTCCTATGAACCAAGGCTGAGAGCCCACTCTGGGTTGGTGACTCAGTGCAGTCCTGGACATTTCTGGTTTCCTGGGGCATCCTGGTGCTGAGGTAGAGCTGTGCCTGTAGAACCACTAAGGAATGATTTATCCACTTTCTGGTTTCAGCTGGCAGCTGATTATCAGTTGATTCATACTCTTTGATCTGCCTTGACCTCAAGTTCTCAAAATCTTGCTGAGCCTGTATTAAAAAAACAAACAAACAAACAAACCCAACAAACCAAAAACTCCAAACAAACCAAAAACCTCAAATTAAAACAAAATCAAACCACCCTAACAAAAAAACTCAAACCAAATAATTGATGACTGGAATTATTTTCTGATTGAGTCATGCATATAGGACATAGAGGTTATTCCAGTCCTCTTCACTCCAGATTCAAAGGTAATAGGATGATGTACTTTGTAAATACTTCCTGCAGAAATGTGAATTTTGGAGATAACAGTAATGTGTGAAGCAGAACTATGCAGTTAAATTATCTTAGCTTTGGTCTGCAGGGAAATGTAGATACAGCTTAAGTGTGATTGTTAAACACTTGCTTTGACTCATAAAATTGAAAAGTTATCCTTGGATAATGGAAACCATGTTTTGTTTCTGTTCTGATTAATGTAATACTTGGATCTGTTTCTACTGAGATAAGATTGTTTTGAGCTGGGATGGCTTGGATTAGAGAACATGAATTTTGAGTGAAAAAATGCTTTAATGGAAGCAGTAGAATTGGCCACAATGTCTTCAATAAGATGAAGATTTGTGGTTAAAAGTTCTACACATTGCAGATACCATACAGGTGTTCATTTTCCAGCTCTGTATCCAGGCACACCCAGGTTCCAGGTTGGACTTAAATGACCTGTATTTAACAAGGAGCTCAGTTCTTATTTGCACCACATGTTTCAGCCCAGGGAGTGATTTTTACCCATTCTACACTAACTAGGCAATGTTATCTCTAATTTTTGTGGCTGAGGAAAAAAAAAAGGGGAAGGAGAACTGATGAATAATACTTATAGGTTCAATATTAGATTCTTTTTAGAAGTCCAGTTTTCACTTAAGGGAGACTCCACATGCACAAAAAGCATATGTTATTTTATGTGTCAATCAATAAAGCTGTCTTGTTTTTTCTGGTTTTATTCCAGTATTGATGGGATTTGTAAAAGTCTTTTTGAAAACAGTATCCTGTCTGTCCTGGGTTTTCAATAGGAGGGATCAATCAATTTCTTAGGGAAGGTTTTGAAAGATCATAAACTAAACAGATATGATTAGTGATTCTGAAAACCAAGATTAACCTCAGTGGTGATGCTTTCTAGCCAGGCCCTTGTATGCTTCTGGAATATGTGCTGAGCCAGCTGGGAGCTGTGCTCTGGTTAAACTCATCAGCCTCTCATGTAACCAAAAAGCCTGGGAAATGCAGAGTTCAGGATGGTCAACCCAAGCATTCCTTCTGACTGGAAACATTTCCTGCCTTTGACTTTTTATTTAGGGAAGACAGAATCAAATAACAATAATATATTAAAAAAAAAAAAAAAACAAAAACAAACAAACAAACAAAAAAAAAACTAAGGGGGAATAGGAAAAACCTCCAGTCATTTTTTAATTACTTTTTCCCTTGATAGTGCATGATGGCTGATTTTGCTGTGCAACAACATGGCACCCTCCAAAATAAAAGAGAAAAGAACATCTGTACAGAGGAGCCCCCAGGAGGAGTGTGTGTGGGGAGCTGTTCTCAGTAAAAGGGACTCTAATGATTATATTTCTGAAATGATCGAGACTAATAAATGTTGATCTGTAAAAAGAAATGATCCTTTTTTTATTAGTCCATTGAGGTGGGCTATAATTTTTTTATGTTCAAGCTCTGATCAGAAATTGAAGTGACATATGGAATTAGAATTGAAATACAGCTCTGTGGAATACTTTGTCAGTAGGAAAAAATCCATATGATAGAGCTGCTGAATTTTTGGCATCAATTACAACACCAGCTTGTGAGCACTGGTGAGAGACATTTAGGTACAGGTTTCAGCAGCATTGTGCCCTGAATGAATGGAGAATTTCAGATAACTGCATTTCCCTTTTCTGTTCCAAGTATATGTGGGTATTCTGCAGGGTTTTTATTAGATTGAATTGTAATCAGGAATGGTCATTACTTTGCTGCTTGGAAAGATAATTCCCAAGAATCAGAAATCAGAGTGAAATTCATGCTTTTACAAACTTAGAGCTTTTAAGCCTACTAGATTTTTCAGGATATTTCACAGCTTGGTTCCAGTGCACATTTGAGAAGTGTAAATACTCTCCAGCATAAACAGAAATGCCCAAGGCTAGGGCCCAGGGGACTCTGAGTTCTGTTCTCTCTTGGCTGGAGCTGGTGTTAATGGTGTATTATTCTGGTTTTGGAGGACACAAAGCTGAAGCCCAAAGATCTCACAATTTGCCTAGGATGGTGGCCAAATACACTGACTGATGAAATAAAAGCCTTGATGATGCATAATTCTGCCTTAGGAGACATATTTGAATTAAATTATCCAGTGATGCTCCCTGAGCCTGGTATGTTCCCCAGGGAGGATCACAGGGTACAATGCCTGTGCGGACACCAGAATGGCCTCCCAAGAGCTGAAAAACCTGCCCAGACCAAAACCTCTGTGGGACTCCAGGCCTTCTGGGGTCTGGAGGTGGAGTGGGTGTCATGAGTGTGAGTGTGCCCAGCTGGGTGTGAGTTAAGAATTTAAAGAATTAAGATTTTAGCTAAGGGATAGAAGCAACTTTTATTGATTGGGATTTAAGTTAGAAGAGATGAGTTAATAATTATTAGATGTTTAAGCCAAACCTACATTTTAAAAATATTCAAACTTTCAACCCTTTTCCTATTTGTAATATCTGCTGTAATTTCCTTTCCATTTTGTCTTAAATAGACTCAAAATTTTGAAATCATTAGAGTGCCTCAGTTATTGTAGCAAGCATATTGCACAGCTCAGGCCATTTCACATCCTGATTGCTGGAGCAAGCTGAGAAGCACAGCAAAGAGCTACTTCTGTGTTCATATATCAGGAATCGTTGCAATCATTTGCCATCTTGATGGGGCTGCAGATGTGTGTGTTAGGAGGAAGGATATTCCTGTAGTCACAGAGCTCCAAGTCTTGCTGTAAGCCTCACCCTACTCTCAGACCAATCTGCGGATGAAAACACTGTTCTTCTTTTAACTATTGCTGATAAAAAGGCGTCAGATTCCTTGAGTGGTCTTAGTCCATAGTTCAAGCTGAACACCTTCTGGCTGGGGTAAGAAAACTTAATCACTGTATAGCTCCCACTGGCCTATGTTGTGTTACAGCTGCATTTTTCTTGAAGTCTGATCCTGTTGCCTTATTGGCATACTTATTTCCTGGATTCAGCCTGTTCACCTATCTTGATTTGGATTTATAAAGAGTAAAATTGTGGTTCAGCTGCTGACTGTAAAAAGGTTGCTGTTGCACACCTTGAGCCACAGACACAGTGCAGAGGTTGTAAATAAAAAGAACAAGCAGACTGACTGAGGAAAGTACAGGCAGCATAAGTTAGGAATGTTGTGTGGAATGGCAGCAGTAGTTGTCTGTACACTGGCATTCTTTTATCCCTTTGATTGGACCCTGATTTCTAGGCACCTCAGCCTTCTGTGCCACATGATGTTCCTGTGAAGGTTCCTCAGTCACCATCTCATCAAGCAGAAATCCATTTATTTCCGTTAGTGGCTGAGAGCCTCCTGCCTGTGTTTGCTCCTGCATCTATGGCACTAAGTACCATCGTGTCAAAACAGGCTTGAGCTATTGCTGACCTTGGTCAGAAAAACTCAAAAGCCTTTATTTTGCAGGTCTTTTCTTAAACTGATATTTTCTCACACAGAAGCAGTAACATCTTGGTGCACCTGGAAGTATTTTCTAACAATCAAGAAGAATTCTATGCAAGAAAACTTTTAGATTAGTGTAAATTGCAACTCTCTGAGATGGCTGACCACTGAAAAGTGAAAACCTGAGACAGCAAATGTAAGTTGTGTATCCTTAGTTATTAGGGCGGCTTGCCTTAGGGCCCTACCTGTGAGTCAGGGCCACATGGTGTGTCACCTGTGTGGCCACAGGGGAGGCGGAGGGTCCAGCCCAAAGCATACAACAGAAAGAATCAGTGTGGAAGCACATGCCCTCAGCACATCCACAATCTCTGTGCCTAGAGTGGGACCCCTTGGTAGAGACGTTCATGCCAGTGAGAGCAGGAGAAACCCAGGAATTGGGCAGAGCCCTACTGCTGCCCCTTCTGTCCCATTTCTTGATGTGAAGAGTCCTTTCTCTTCCAGGGTGTCTCTAATACAGGGACTGCTGGTGGTTTATGAGGAGCTGTCTTTCAAGGGCACAGATACTTTACAGTAATTTTAAATCTTTTTCCTTTCCTACTCTGTAAAGCTCTTTCCAGTCTCTCTCCTCTAAGTTTAAAGTGCTATGTGCTCTGCTCTATTCCAAGCTTTTCTTTTGGCAGGGAGAGAAAGGCAGACCTGTTGTGCTGTAATAATAGTCACCCTCATTCTCTGAGGGTGCTGTGTGTTGTGTTTTTGAGCCAAACATATTTCTGATTTTGTGATACCTAAATCTACTACCCAATATTTCCCATGCTTAAGTCTCAATAAAAGCCATTCCAAGTTGCCTGTATTCCAAACTGAGTGTGTAATCTCTTTATTATGCCTGGCCTGCCTTGCTGGGCACATGAATAAACCTCGCTGTGTGTCATGATGACTGTACCGCCTGACAATAATTGGAACAGAGGTAAATAAAATCAGTGTTTTGTCTTCCCTTAGATTGGACTCATCAGCAGATGGGGAGTGCTGCTATCCTTTCTTTATTTTTGGCAAGGACCTGCAGAGCTGACAGACCCCTGCTACAATGGAAGGAGATGGTTCGATAACGTTTAGGGAAGAACTAATAATATGTCAGTTATTTCTGCAATGCTTGGAACATGGTTTAATTTGATCATTTAAATGTAATTTTTTGAAATCTTAAAGAAACCTGCTTTATTACCTGCCTCCTGGTTTGACATCTGTGTAGCAAAATGTGAGCATTTGGAATATGCAAACTGAAATCAAAGTGTAGAATTCCCTTTGAAGCTATGTTTCTCACTCTTTTCCCTCCCCACCTTTTAATATTCAGCCTGCTGTAATTTTATTTCTCTGAAATTTTCTGTGTAATTGAAAGAGTGTTAAAGGAACAAAGCAAATATTTACATTGCACAAATGCCACTTGATGTGATTAGTTAAAAGCAATCTATTTAAAATTTAATATGTGTTTTAAACATATGCATACACATGCATGCACACACAGAGAAGCCAGTGGAATAAATTCTGAGTTTAGCTAACCTAGAAGCTTCCAGGCTCTGCAGCACAGTCTGGATAAAGATTTTTGACAGTCTGACCCTTAGGTTTAAGGAGCAAACCCACCTCTAATTGACTTCAGAGCAGCAAATATAAAAGGCATTTACAGAATTGTGGGGCTGCCTCTGCCTTGGTGTGTGCAGGAACTTCCTCTGGAACCCTGGGCTGCTTTATCCAGGGTTAGGGGCCAGATGTTCACTGCCTCCTGGACCTGAGTAGTTTATTCAGGTGAGCAAGGAACTGGCCTTGACCATGTGCTGCCTGTCTCTGTCTGGTGAATGGGATCCTGGCACAGCTCCTTCCCTCAGAGCAGGAGCAAAGCAGGGGTGGAACTCTGGCTGGCTCCTGCCCAGTGTGGGATATCCTGATGCGCCTCATGCAGTGCAAATTAGGCCAATATTCCTTTCTCAGGGCTATGTCTGGAGTTCCTGTGCTGCTCAGGTGTTGGTTTTTTATCTTCTTTTCTTTGTGTTAGAGCCAGGATTAATACATAGGAGTCGCAGTTTCGTGTTCGGACTCAGTGTTTATTAATTCTTATCTATAGCACAGCCTCATGAGTTGTGAGCTCTAACTAGCAAGGTAGAAAATTCTTTCCAAAGTTATTTCAGTTCTAGTCACCCAATAATGAGGTGACACTTATATTATTTATACTTTAGACCCAATAATTGACCACACAAGGTCTGCAATGCAGGCCTTTTTCACCCATTTAGAAAAAACGCCTAAAACCAAGAAGAAGGAGATGAAGAAGAAGGATTTAGACAATGCCCTAAATCCTCCAATCTTGCCCCACATACATTACTATATACTAAAACCTTAAATTCTAAGTTTTTCACCCTGTGATATCACACAATTCTATTCAAACTACACACCCAGATCCCCAGTGTGATCACTCAATTTTGGAAGCCTGTTCCACGGCCTCAAGTCAAATGTGGTGTTTGCTTGAGGGTCAATGCCTTTTAGCACAGAAAGCCTGAAATTTTCAGCCTTCAGGGTTCCAACACTCAGGGATCAACTTTTTGTATCATCTGTAGGTTTTACATGTCCATGAACCAGTCCAGGTACTGAAGCTGCTGCATGACTTGAGCAAATGGGTGGCAGTCATGAATTCCCTTTCCTGCCTTGCCTGAAGCCCGAAGAAATGTTGTTTTTATCTGTTCTCTTTTACATCTGAGACAGACATGGATGAGTTGGAGGGATGTGAGGAAACATACAAGCTAACACAGCCAAGTGATCTGAAAAATAGATCCTGGACATGGAAAAGATATTTTTTTCTGGAGACCAGCTGATGCTGACTGACTGTTTGAAGGGAGGGATGAGGATTTTCAAGGGAATTGAATTATCTTCCTTTATATATAATTTTAAAATGACTTTGTGAAGTGTTTTATAGCAAATTTAGATAAGATAACCAAGAAATTTGATTCTTCATCCTTTTTTTAAATTTCCTTGATGACTTTACCAATGATACTAGGGTGTGGAAAACAGTATTAAACTATTCCCAGAGGAGATAAAATCAATGGATTTAAAGTAAATGGAAGAAAACCTCTCCAGATCTGCTAAATCCCATGGTTTATGCAAGGTTCTTTCTCAACTCTTTGATGGATGAGTACTACAGCTGCTCCACTTCTGGGCTTCAGACCACTTTTCCTGGTCTCTGTGGTCCAGGAGCTGGTGAAGTTTCAGTACTGATGAGCACTTTGGGGGTCAGTTCTGGCTGTGCCTCACCCCTGTGCTCAGGGGAGGTTGGAAACACAGCAGTAATTTCACCTTGCTCTGCTCTTGTCATCCATAAAAACTTTGACCTGAAAGGAAGGGAGAGCAGGACAGCTGGTGAGTCAGACAAGAGTCAAGAGGCAATCAGCTGCTGAGATTGATGCTTTGCTGCAAAATCTCATTTCATTTTTTGGGAGTCCTTGCAGCAGGGGTGTCCCAGGATTTGTTTTGTGCCAGCTGTGGTGGTTTGGGGGAAAGACTTTGCTTGAGCATGTCTTCTGAGGTGACAGTGAAATGCCAGAGAGAATCTCCCTGTGGTTTATGTCCCTCATGACAATCCCATCGTGCAGGAATCTCTTGAACTGCCCACCATCCAAAAAAGAACTTATCCACCAGGGAAATAGACATTTTTGTTATGGTTTTCACAATATTCCTAACAGTTTTGTAACAGTCTGATATGGCTTCTGGGGAACAGAAGGGACAAGATTCCCCAAACCTGATCTGTCAGTTAAAGGAGGCCATAATATTTAGTATCTATTATAAAGCCTGTTGCAGTAAATGGCTGGATTAAAAGAGTATCTTAACAAAACCATGAAGCACAGAGAAGGAGCCATGTAGTGTTTTTGTACTGGATGCCTCTTTTTCTTATGATTCTCTTTTAATGTGGCTTTGAAAACTGCCCAGCAGTACAGCATTATTTCGCTTTGCTTCAAATGCTAAGACACATTTTCTTTTTTTTAACCTAAAGGAGACCTTTATATGGAGTATAAAAATCACAATATCACAAGTAAAGGACCATTAACTAAGTGTAATGCTGGGGGGGGATGTATGCTTTGAGCATTGTTTCCATTATTCAGAATATATCAAGTTTCAGCCCAAATAGAAATGAAAGGCTATTGAGGAAACATTGCAAATACTGAAAGTCTAACTTTTACTTTGCTTTTGTTAACTATATGTGATTAAGGAAGAAAGAAGAATTATTAAGAGGCTGTGCCATTGCAAGTGATACAACCATGACCCTGTCTTATCTATCAGCATGTGTGAAAGTCCATCAGTAGTTACAAAATTCCCTGAACTTTTAAAATGTTTTTCTTTGATACATCAAACTAAAAGGAATAACATATTCTTGAAAGCACAAGAAAACTTCATGTATTTGCCCAATATTAATCACATATGGGGTTTGTATTTCTGCCTGATGATAAAATGATGCAATTGTGTCTAGTGGAAAATGGTTTCTTATCACTGTGGGATTGTTAGATTTTGCGAACTCCATGCTGCTTTTGATTGGTTTGGAAGGTAAGGGAATTATAGAGATGTAAAAATGTAGCCTTAGGCTTCATAGTGCTGACTTTTCAATAACTGTTTCCTAGGGGCTTTATTTATCAAGTTTTAGATAGTATACTGGCAAACTTTTGAACATTTTCCCTCTTTGGTGGTGTTGCCAGGCTGTCTGCCCTTTGTTCTAACCAAATCTTACCCAGAGCACAAGGCAGAAGCTCACTTCATCAAGTTTGCTGGAGATAACAATGTTTTACTCTATTTTTGGGGCTGTTCAATTCTCAACCATCAGATAATGGCCATTAGAAGATGCTTTTGGAACACAAGCCACTTGTTCTTATTCATGAATATGTATGTGTGGGGCTGGTTTTATGAAAATTTGACCTAATTTATGGTTTGCCAATTGGCTGTCCACAAACTACAGGGAAACAGCAATTCCTTTGGGTACAGCATTTCAGCACATTTTGCTACCAGTTGAGTAGAGAGGGAATGTTAATATTTGCTCTTTCCTTACCCTTTTTAGAGAGCAGATGTTTGTGCTTTCTCACAAGGCCATTATTTCTAGTAGCTATATATTTTTTTTCCTACTTTGACAGTTAAAAAAAGAGAAAAAATGGGGAGGGGAATTATCATTATTTCAGTTCTTGCCACAGTTCTGTATTGACAGAGAAGAAAATACAATAAAAGAGGAGGAGGTGGAAAGTCAGACATAGCTTTTGTAATTGCCTACTCACATCACAGGGATTCTTACCAGAGTAAGAATGTATTCTTAGTCTTTCATTTCAATACAGGGATGTTGCTCACTTTAATGGATTTCAATGAAGCAGAATTCTCTAATTAAGCAAGAATAGTGGAGGAATTGACCATTATCTCCAGTTTTGAATTTTCAGGCAGCCTGTATTAGCAGTCATGTTTCTGCCAGCTGATCTTTAAACATGGAAATACTATATCAAGAGATTACTGTTCAAAATTATTTGCACTAGTCTAATAGCTTTTTAATTTTTAAAATAGCTTACATTCATCAGCAAGGGGCAAAGGTAATCAAGTTTACTCAATCAACTCAGTTATTTTGCCACTCTTAGCTAATGACAGATTGTATTGTCATATTAAATCAGCAGGAAAGCTGGGATTTTATAATTTTTTTGGATAATCTTGTAAACTGTAGCCCATGCAGTCAGTGAATTGAGGTTGTGGGATTCTCTAGCAAGTAAGAAAAGGGCCGTATAGGACTGCAGAGAGTTAGGTTGGTAGTTTGTCAGTACTTTGAGTAATTTTTGGTTATTTTTCTTTATTGTACTCTTGAAGGTTCATCTGTGTAGCGGAGCTACTGAGCAAGGTACAAATTCTTGGTATTTTATCTGTACTGTGCTTGGGTCCCTTATGCTGCACAGGTACTCTGAGGATGGGATCCAGGAGAGCTGATTTCCTCAAAGGTGTCACAGCTGTTATTGGTACAGTGGAGTGAGCATGGGCTTTATGATTGTCTGGCAACTTTCTTGCTGTGAAACCAGGAGGATGTGCTTCACAGAAGTCGGTGAGGGAAGACTCTAAATTCCACAGACTCCTTTTCCCTGGTGAAACATCTCACAACCCACTGTGACCTATGTAAACAAGCTCTACATGTTAATGTCTCTGCAGTGCAATATTGAATTCTCCAGCACAGCACATGCACACATTTCAGCCTTTGGCTGGAAGTGAAACTTTTGAAAATACATGGGGGCTGGGTATGCCTGGGAGAAAGGTGCTTGAGGAGAGGTTTGGGGCCACTGGGGTGGGGAGATGGAGCTCTGTGTTCAAGGTCTGAGGACTCCACACTTGTTGAAACCCTGGAAACTTAAATTTTAAGGCTTTAGACTATAGTAGTATATGTAGGGCACTATGGAAGATTTAGGGCGTTGTCTCCTTCTTCTTCATCTTCTTCTTCATGGTTTTGGGTGGTTTTTCTTATTGGGTGAAAGGGTCCGCATTACGGACCTTGGGTGGTCAGTTATTGGGTTAAAAGAATAAGTAATATAGATGTCACCTTGTTATTGGGTAATTAGTGCTTAAAAGACCTTGGAAAGAGTTAGAGACAGCCATTTTCCACCTTGTTAAAGCTCACAACTCATGAGACTGTAATATAGATAATAATTAATAAACACCTGAGTCCAAACACGAAACTGTGGCTGCCATGCATTAATCCCATCTCTAACAGAAGAAAAGAAGATAAAAACCCCCTCACACTGATATGCTCAAGGAGAGAAGCAGGTGCTGCTCAGAGCCAGGTGCCTCCCCTCGGTTCAGGGACAGGGCTTCATGCCACCCTAGCATGAGGAGGAGCCTGACTTGTCTATGCCAGCTCAGTGTTTTCCTCACCCACCAGACCAGCCTGACACTGCTGCATGTTTGCCTGAAACAGATGTTTGGGTGATTCTGAAATGTGTGGGATGTGATGGTGTTACCTGGATATTTCCTAGGTTACAGCTACAACAGATACTATTGTTTCAGCAGCTCCAGGCTGTTTTTTCTCTGCTATTTTTTCTCTGTACTTTTTGGGACAAACACTAAACTGAAGGCTCAGGTTGAACTCAGGGCATCATAAAATGCAGGGCTCATAAAGGAGGCCATCAAGAAGAGTTTCCACCTGCAGTTTCTGTACCTGTAATTTCTTCAAACAAACCTGGATGGCAAGTCAATCCATGTAGCAGTTCAATCCATTCACAACATCGGGCAGCACACTGCCTAGGAAGCTTCCCATAGGGTCTCACTAACTTAGGCAGATTAGTGGATTATATTAGTTATACAGTTTTTTTATTATTTTTATATTAT
>VWYP01026325.1:2440-20238 GCA_013400435.1 Pycnonotus jocosus
GAGGCCGCGGCGGGTCAGGGCAGATGCCCCGCTCCCTCCGCCCTAGCCCGAGGTGCGCAGAGCCGCGGAACCCCGCCCCCCACAGCCCCCTCTCCCTCCGTTGTGCAGGTACCATTACGGCATCCCAAATCCAGGAAAAACTTTTTACCCCCGTCCCTCCCCGGCGTCTCCCGGCGTAACCTGCGGGAAGGTGCGCCCGGAGCAAGTGCGGCCTCGGGGCTGTGCTCCTCGGAGCGGCTGCCCGCAGCGGGGACCAGCCTCCTCCGAAAGCTGGAGGGAATGGAAATGTGCAACATTCCTGGGGCTTCGTTAGCATCAGATTTCCCAAGCGCCTCCCTTTAACTCCTTCGCTCCTCCAGCCCCTGCCGGCTGCCCGGGGCGGCGGTGGGACGGAGGCGGGGGCTGCCCCGCGGCTCCCACCGGCTCCGGTTCACCCGCCGGCGTTTCTTGGCTGTGTTATCCCACGGCGCCCAGCCAGGGATATGTACATGTCTTAAAAGGCTGGCTTTTATTCCAAGTGGTTTTACTAAGCCTCAAAAAAACCCAACCCCCCCCCCAACAGGAAAAAAAAACAAAAAAACAAAAAAAACCAAAAAAACCCAAAAAACAAACCCAACAAACAAACAAACAAACAAATCCCAATAGGACTAAAGTCCTGGACTTTAAAGTCCCAGTAGGACTGGACACGCGCGACGCAGTTACCAATGAAGAAAATTTCACGCGGCTGAAAAAGTTATGGGTAGTTTGGTTTTCTTGGTTCCTACTTCAGTCGTCAGGAAGCTCCATCAAAGATAACCACGACCGCAGCTGCCGTTTTCTCTGAGGCTACCGAGGGCCGCAGCAGAACCAAAGCGAAGGACCGATTTTGAGCAGACCAGCCATGTGGCTATGCCCGAGTGTATTTGCTTTCTGATAAAACAGCTTCCTCGGAGCGCTTCTGGCAGCGCTCACACCGAGGTGTGAGGATCAGCATACCTTTCAAGTGCTCCGAGGCGTGAATAACTCCTCGCAGCAGGAGCCACCTCGCTTATCTAATCTCTTCCACATGCTACCGCGGGAAAGCCACACCAAGTTTGTGTCCAGTTCAGCACTAACAGCGATGCCGCTGTGGGAAGTCAGCCAGCACAGATACAATAGCTACGGACAGAAGAACAATTACAGAAAATTCTATTTATTGATTCATTAGCTTCAGCTTCCTTCCATGCATGGGCTCACATGTAAAACCTCTTCAGAGTATCTTTGCAATGCTCTCACGCAGTCCCTTTGCTGTCACTTATAACAGGAAAGAGAAGAAACAGCATTGTTTTGTTGGTTGATTTGTTTCAGGGTTTTTTCCCTACAAATTCTGTTTGAAACTTCTTGGAAATCTCCTTTTTTTAATTTTTTTTTTTTAAATTCAGGCTGATTCATTTATTGTTTCCCTTGCTGCTGAAAAAGCATACCAAATACATCACTTGCAAACTGGCTCACCATTTTTTGACTAAACATTGCTCATTTTGAAAACGCTGGCTTGTCAAAACTGAAATGCCCTCTGCAGCAGCAGTAGTAAAGACTCCAATACACAGGGGTTTGTAGCCCCTGCTGAATTCTGCAGGGTTGGTGACCTGCCAGGTTCTAGAACACCTGCCTGGAACAGGGATACCTGTCAGCTCTGCCAGACCACATCCTACATGAAATGCCCAACAGTTCCTTGACTCTTTGCCTTGACCTTCAACTGAAGTCAGATTCCAGGGTCAACTGCTCCTGAGAGAGCCTATGTTTTCCTATGGCTTCCAGTAGCTCTACAAAAAGGCATAGAATAAATGGAGATAAACCTCCACAGTTTGCCCCTCCAGGGAATCCACAGCCCAGCTGTGGTAGTATGGAGCACTGCACATGCTAATTTTTTTCTTCTAAATGAATACCTGTGTGTTTTCTCTAGTTCTTTGATAAGTCTTGCAGCCAATACATTGCTACCACAGCTGTATTATTTTGGGGATCTGTGCTAGTGCATATAAAGCTACATAAGATACAAACTAACTTTAGGTCATCTTCAGAAATGCCATTGAAAAGTCTGTAGAGTTGGGGATGATTCCCAGAATAGCCACACCTTCAGGCTAATAATTCATGAACTGACATGAGACATCAAGTTCTCAGACACTACACAGAACAAGAGCAACTCTCCTGAACTTGAGTTCTTTATATACCAATGCAAAAAATAAGAATAGACTTTACATTCAAACTTGAATCTTAATAACATTTTTTTTTCTGGATAAAAAAAGCTTTTAGCTAGGCAAATACCATATCAGCAATAGTGCCAATAAGAGTATTGATTCACACATTTGACTTTGGAAGTGTCTACAACACAGAATGCAGCAGTGAGAAATGCTGCCATTGGTTTGACAAGTGGCATAAACATGAGTATGCCATCCCTTTTGCTTGAAAAGCTGTGCATCAATTAAATGGAAGGGATAATACATGTAAAAAAGTATGTTATGATGATGACTATTATAGGTTGTATCAGCTCTATGACATTCTTTATAGCTTCTGTGCATAGGTATCAGAATCACCCAGCAAACCTGCTGAACATCCAAGCTGAAGTCAGTGACTTGTTTGTAAATACATGTAAAGCTGTACCTGTTGTACTCTTGCTTTCCTTCCCTGCATGGGTACTGTGTAAGGAAGGAGAGTTCCTACTTCACAAGCTTGAAAGATGGTTTGGTGCAACACTTTTGTTTTCCATGGCATTTTTCAGATTGGTTGTGTTTGCTGGCACAAAAGGAGCGTCTCAGATCAAAGCAGTAAGTAAGGGGCTTCTACATCTACACTATATGCAATTTAGGGAGGGTTCTTCAGACCTGGCAATGATTAAAATTCGTACAGAACTGGTCTGTGCAGCTACATCCCCAGTCAGGCACTGGTACCTGTTTGGTGTCTGTCCAGAAAAGAGCATATCCTGTTAGATTCCCCCAAAAAGCACCGTCTGCAAGTGCCAAAACTGAATCTGATAGGCAAGAAAGATTGGCAATTGCCACAAAACAGCCCTGCTGCTCTGAACAAGGACACAAACCCAGAAAGAACCCCAAACCGATTTACTTAGCCCCATCTTCAAGTAGACGCAGCAGCTCTATTCCTCCCCGTGCAGCGGGAGAAGGGCCTTGCCCGTCTCGAAATCCTTCTTACCGAGGCCAGCGAGACCCTTAAGGGAGCATCCGCACATCCCGCAGCCCGCGGACCCCTCGGGGACGAAGGGCCCCCGGCGCTCCCGGGGCGGGCCGGGCGGCAGCCGGCAGAGGGCGGCAGGGCCCCGCGGACACGGCCCGGCCTGGTCCTGTCCCCGTCATGTCCCCGAGCCTGTCGCCGTCCCCATCCCGTCCCCGGCCCGTCGTGCCGGACGCCTCGCTCGCACTGCCCCGCCGCTCCCGTTCGGTTCGCTCCCCGGGCCGTGCTTTGGTGTCTCTCGAGGCACCGGGCGCGGAGGGGACACCGCGGGAGGATGCACCGCATCCTTAAAGGCCATTGGCGTTGACCAAACCTCAGCGGCACATTTTCTCTGCTTGTTTCTTTGTTGAGGCAGCTGGATGAAGTAAAATGTTCTTTCTCGTGTGCTCTCTGCGTGAGCCAGTTTTTTGAAAAAGTCCGGACAACCTGCATCAAGAATTTTTGAATAACATTTGGAGATGGATGATATTTTGCAATATGCATGACAGAAAAAATCCAAAGCAGTAATACATAACACAATTGCTCAACGTGATTTACTTTTCTTAAATTTCTAGTTTAACCATGCAGCAGTTTTGGGGGAAAAAAATGCCTGCCAAGTACCTCAATCTAGACCTCACATTATTTCCCCACCTTTCACAATCTTTTACAACAGCAATGTTGAACAATAACATTGATCCTGCAGGCCTTGCAGATATGCTTAACTTATCAATCTGAATTAATATTACATCCAGCAGCACTGCTTACAGTGCATACCTTTCCAGATATGCATTTTTCTTTAATCAAAACCCAAACCAGAACAAAATAAATATTTTTGTCTGGTTATTTTCAATTATTTATTTTTTACAAGACTTTTCTTTTTTTTAGGGTAAAATTCCAAATATTGCTGTCATTTTAAATACATGTTGGTTCCTAAAGAAGATTGATAGTTAAATAAATACTTATGCCAGATGAAAAACATGGGAGTAGTTTAGAGTTTTTCCATTAAAGCGAATGAGATTTTTGCATGAACATTAGCTAAGAAAGAAAAAGAAACTAAGGAGAAACAAATCCTGCCAGATTCTATCTAACTTGCTATCAGACAGCATTTGAAACAGTTTTTTTCAATACCTTGTATGGTTCGCTGTTTTTCAGAACATTGCCAAATTTGAATCCCAAGGTGTTTTCAGTATTTTCAGAACTGCTAATTTCCTGTTTAGAAATTCTTTTTAATGTCCACTAACCTCCAGCCTCTATTTCTAGGTTGGATTTCAATAAATTAATTCTATACATGGTAAACAGATTCCTAATTATAGATGAATTAATAATAGTTGAACTGGTAATAGTGTGTGTCAAGGGATTGACAAGTTCTGACTAAAACAGCCATTACAAACAGTTTGCAATACAAAATGGGTAGACATCAAACTTCCATTCCTTCCTTCTTTGAATGATTTTATGTCATGCAAAATGGCATGCAATAATATCTGTGATGACTAATTTGCCTGTAACGATACCTTAGATGACTGAACAACTAGATGAACGAAGGAGAGAGCCATATCAATGAAGTAGTACTTCTCTCTGCTATGTCCTGCATCAAGAAGTAGCATCAAATCTCACAAGATAGTCAGCCTCCCTTAGACGTGCAGACTGTCATCCCTTTATAGGTAGCAGTTTACCATCTAATTGGCATGGGGAAAGAAATGGAAACTCACAGCTGTCCAAAGGGAGAAGATGTAGAAACTCCACTGAATAACGATAATGCTAAAACAACCTCCCCAGCCTCCACCAAAGATTTCAGGGTTTCATGAAAACAATAAAAAAAGGGAAACAGTATAGATCAAAGGACACAATTTACTATTGTTAAGTTACATGCAAGAAGAAGTTGTTACCTTGGCATATGGATACTGAGAACTGGAAAAAAGAAGTGCTATTCTCTGTGAGAATATCAAGGTCAAAGATCTCAGATAACACACATTGCCAATCTCCACCTGCACAGAAGCAGCAGCAATTCTGCAGTGTTGCTACAAACAAGAATCTCCTTTTCTAAGCAAGTTTGGAAATGACCTGTTACCCAAGCAACTTTAGGGAATCACCTGGAATAATTTTTGTGTAGATTCATTAAAAAAAAAAAAAAAAGGTAGATCAAATTAGCCTGGTAGTACAAGTTTAGAATTTTGTGGCTTCTACCTCTATGGCCAAAATAGTACTAAGACAGGAAATACAAATATTTTCTCCAGTTGCTGAGAGAAAACTAGATCCTTTTTGCAATGTAGTTCTTAACTGCACTAAAAGTGAGCAGGAGAATGCATACACCACAGCATACACCACAGCATACACCACAGCCCACCATATTAGTTTCAACTAATAGCATTTCATTGTTTCCACAGCTGAGTGTAGTTTCTCTGCAAAACAGTCTTCTGCCTCATATCAGTGTTTCAATGTGCTCTGCACTGGCTCACAGGGCTGCACACAGCTCTGCAGATTGCTCTGTGTTCCAACTGCTTTCTCCAAGTGAGCTCTATTTGCCCTGTGGATAAGCCTTCAGGCTCTCAGACTTCACATAATCTAGGATTTTACATATGGGGGGTACTATGAATACTTTGAATTGGTCAGGGCTCAGACTTTGCATTTTCTGAGAAATCTTACCAGTTTGAAATCTTAATTTGCCCCAATTTAGAATGAAAACTGTTAAAACATTTCTTAGGAAATGGACATTCCACTAACAGTGTTATTTGGAAATAAAGATCCACAGCATTTCCAAAAAGCAACAATTTCTTCCAAGAGCAGTGGAGCCCTGAATACCAGGGGGTCCTTGTATCCCTGGATCCCTGACACAAGGAAGAGGCCATCACACTGGAGTAGATCTGACTGAATGGAAAACTGGCAGCTGACTCGCCTTGCAGAGGACTATCAAAAGTTATCTGTATTCCATTATAAGGCTCACTGAGATAAGCTTTCATGAAATGTTTCACTCTCAGTGAACCAGCAACTTCTGGCAGAAAACATGCCAACAGAATGGTGTTTCCAAGGGATGCATTCATAGCTGGATGACACAATGATAAAAATATCTCAGACTTGGCTAGACTAGCTGGTCAGCATTAGTTCAGTGCTACAAGTCTCAGCCTCCTGAAATAATAATAATCTTTGAGTCACCTTCTGTTCCCCTAACTGCTGACTGCACCCCTTCAGTAATGCCACATGAGCATTAGAAGCACAGCACAGAATGCTTGTAATGGTTTCATACTTGGTTGGAGAGAATCTCCTGGAGAGATACTTTTGCATTCTACTTTGAAGGCTTGTAGTTAAATATGGATCACCAGGTGCCCAGAAATTCTCCTGATCAAAGCAAGTTAACAAGGAGCCTTGTCATTTTCCTCAGGGTCCCTATATCATGGTAATGGGAAAAGCACCACAATGATGAGGGAAATTTTCTCTTGAGTAGCTGTAGAGCTAAATTTTGGAAGCCTTTATTGTATTCCAATGCCTTCATACAGAAGATCTGCTTAAGAGAAGGTGTGCTTGAGGTACATCACATCAGTGTACATTCAGGCAACCAAGCAGGGTGGAGCAGGGTCCCTAGATAAACATAAATAATGTGCATTAAATCAATGCCAGAAAGTGGAAGAGATATCTAACTTATCCACTCTAGCTGTTATATTTCCTTCCATAGACTATTTCTAATGGCCAGAGTGCAACCTGAAATGTAACCTGTTGCTCTTTTTCATTACAGGAGTAGCAGAAACTGTCATTTACTAGTAATACTCTCTCAGATTTTCCCATTTTAAAATCTGGTTTGAGTTTTTTAATATTTTTGCCAGTTTTTAACTGTTTGTTTCAATACATACTCAGGTGTTTGCAAAAAATGTGACAGAAATTAATTTAAATCAGCAACCTTAATTCTGGCATTTCTCAAGTCATGAAAGTTTTATTTTACAGCCTTAATAAAAGCTTTGGTTTTGTACATAGTTACATGTTAAATATTTGGTGTAAAATAAATCGTGGGCAGGTTACCACCTGTCAAAACCCCATGGCCCCTGCAAAAGTAAACATAATGTAATTATGATGTAGGTCAGACTAAAATGTACCAACTACTCTTGGAACATCAAGGAGCCTGAAGGGAAAATGGTGGTTAAAGAAAATATTTTTAAAAGCTAATATGAGTGAAAAATGAGGAAAAGGTCCTGGATTCTCTACAGTGAATGGTAAAGCGCCCACAGCTATAAATGGTGTCATGCAGAAAATCAAAGCAGAAAAAGACCCCGAATCCTATAAATTAGGAACTGGATGAGTGCAACACTGGATTCATTTATCTTTGAAAGTCCAAATCACAAAACAATGTTTTTCTAAACAAAAAATATTTTACTTAGTACAGACTGTATGTGTAGAGGATTTTGTCTTATGTTATAAAGAACAATAGGTTAAGAAATCTAGCATTCACTTCCAAAACTTCTGTACCAGGACTTGTCAGTATGGAAGTAGGAATGGTCCTGTTTATATTTTACTTTAGTTGACAGATTCTGTTAAGATTAGTTTTCTTGAAACTTTAAAAGAAACCCCAAGCCAAAACCAACTGTGTTTGGAATTATATACTCAATATTTAGAAAAGTTTTCGGCAATGTTCTGTCTAATCAATTTATTTCTAATACTTAGAAACAATTACTATGTCAAGCACTGGCCAAAAATGAAGAAAGGAAACATAACCTATGTGAAATCTTCCAGTGGACATTTCAAACCAGAGACACACCAGGTCTGAATCTTATGTTTCTATTTGATTTTTAGACAAACATACATTTAGACAAGATACTAAATATATAAAATGTTAAACATGGGGACTTGAACCTGAAATTGAAAATGACAAAATCTTGAGTGTTGTCTATATTTCACCAATGCTGCAAAAATCACCAGTCAGTCTTGAGGCTGCCAAAAAGAACAAACAAAAAGACAGCTAGATAATCTTTATGCATACAACTTGTAGTAGTGAATTTTTAAAAAGCCAGACTGCAGGGCTACAAGAAAGATGGGAATGCATCTTGGTGCCTTTTGCCTTCAGGGTGAAAATGGGAAGAAAACTTCAGTTGTAACAATTACTAACACAAGGAGGTTTTTTCTTTTTTTTCTTTTATTTTATGACAATTTAGAATTTTCCAGACCAAGAATGGGAGAAACAGCACAGGAGTGATACCATGCAGTGTTATAGGTCTTCAGTTCTTTGTCTTCATTCATCCAAAAGCTGTGGAGGTTTTCCATGCAGAGGAAAAGTTTTTCAGACATACTCAAGAGAAAGGGCATAGCTGTGAATGATTTCTGCAAAGATAGGCAGCATTGTCAATTTGGATCTGTGCATTTCCATATTCTTGAAGTTTTAAGAACAGGGCAGTTATTCTTGCAAAAATTACTAAATTAAGACTGTTTAAGCTACTAAATACTGTATCCTGATTTAATTACTAAATACTTGATCTTCATTTACCTCATGTGAAGAAGCTCCAGTACAAATGTAAATCAGGTGCTGTGTGTTTTCCTTGCAAATATAAAAGCTCTTAAAACGAACATCCTATATGAACTTCTCTTTGTGCCTTTCTATAAATAAGGATTTACTTTTCTTTCCTGAGAAAGGAAGCACACTCTTGCTGTATAAGACAAGCAAATCATGGTTCCTAGGGCAGAAGTCTGCACAGCAACACAACAGGCTCTTCTCAATAATGCTCCAGTGTCTGGTGTTCTCTCAAATACTCTTTGTAAACAGTTTACATTCATCTTTGCTCCAAGCTGTGAGACTTTTTGAGATCTTTTTTCAGTATGGCTATTTGCCCACCATCGAGGCCTTATTTTGGTAATCCCAAAAATAGGCTAGGATCAATTACAAAGACTTTTCCTTAACAATGTAGTTCTAAAATAAATTTAAAGCCTAAGATTTTGGCAAAAAATCACATTAACAGTCAAGCTGGAAATGTTTCAAACACTGATTGATCGAGACCCAGCTGAGTTTATTCTACTCAAGATAGATTTTCATTAGATAGTCCAAGAGTGTTTGTCTTGGCCTCTGTTTCTAGAAATAATATTAACCTGGCAAAAAAAAAAGTTGTTTCCATAAAGAAGAGGCTGTTGAGCAGGCCAAATATCTGTGTCTTTCTTCTCATGTACTACATTAGTTTCACTTACATCCTGTGTTTGTATTTTCAGGAGCTGCATTGGAGTTTTGGGGCTGTGGTTAAATCACCTGTCTAGATCTCTGAGGTACTCACCTGGCCAGAGTTTGTCAGAAGGTCACAGTCCAATGCAGGTATGTTCAGAACACATCTGAGACTTAAAGAACTGTTCTCTCTCTACTATTCACCCATAAGGATTTGATTCCTGGACAGTTAAGGTGCAGACTTCCAGGCCTTCAGGCTCAGTCACATAGCTAATGGGACACAAATATTTTTTACAATCTGAGGCCACATTTAGCTCTTTTGACATTTTTAGGCAGCTTTAAATGTCACTTGTAACATGGTTACAAATATCCAATGGCAGACTTGAAAAACCAACTCAGGTCTTCCACACCATTGTTTAGTACCTTCTCTTTTATCTCCCTTGCTTTATTACCAGTTCTATATGCTTTAGGGAAAGAACAAGCTTCCTTACCCTCTAGAAACATGAGACCCACAGTTACTTAGAGGAAAAGAAGCTCATAAGAGAGGTTAAACCTATGGAAATTTTCATTTTTAGTTGAAGAGGTTTATACTTTTCATTTAATATGATCCTTGCAAAGGAAAAATGTTGTCAAGAAGTCTGTCTTCACTTCATGGGAGAAGAACATATTTGCAAAGTTATAAACATTAAAGACTTTTTTCTAGAGCACGTTCATATAAATGGGATGTTCCTTTAGTATGCATGAATCATAAAGCATATGGAGTTCTTTCTGCATGGAAAAGGAAAACCTGAATACAGAAGAAAATTGTGATTAAAGATGCTGCATTGATCTCTGAAAATCTTATTACTTTTACAGCAGTTTACCACCAAGGCAAACTTTGCTTTACAGTCTTCAGAAGAAACAAATCAAGTGCATCCCATGTATGTGACAACACTGACTGCTTAACAAAACCAATGCATGTCAGTTGCTGAATTTACTTGGAATGCACATTTATATGTTCCAGGTTCACTTGCAATGTATGTTTTTCAACTTTTCTCTTTATCCAGCTGTCAGCTCAAGCTCAAGTTGAGCCGATGAAGATTTAAGAAAAGACTTGCTTCCACATGCTTTCCTTCTCTGCTGTTAACTGGGCATCATCTTTGACTCAGATCTTCCCAGGTCAGCTGTGTCTAGAGGTTGTTGATTATTTTCTTGCAGCACCTCTAAAATAGGTGCTCTCTTTCCATACGTCAAAGCTTTCATTTCTTATCCTTACCCACGGTTTCCTGATGTGATCTTTCCCTTTTCATTTATTCTTTCTTGCTCTGAAAATTATTTTCTAGGCCAAATACTTTTATTGTATCATTTTGTCTCTGCATTCCTTAGCTGGCACTGGCTTCCCACTTTTATCAAAAACAAACTACTGATCTTTTTAAAGTTCCTCCATGCACTCTCTATGTTCCACACCATCTCTCTTTCATTATAGACTCATAAGACTTCATCTCTTCTTGGCCCATTTATTAAAATTTAGGACAGCCTTCACATTTTATTTTTCACATCTGAAACTTCTAAAAAGTCTCTGCAAAAGGTTTTCTTTAAATCCAGGATAGCGTAGTACACATACCTGCTATTCTACCTCAGCTACCTGTACATGGAAAAGTTTCTGTCATCTGGGAATAATCTAAATGCTACTGCAAACCATTTTCATTTGAAACTGAGCATAAATAATATCAAAGAGTGAAACGTGAATAGTACACAATTTGAATTATGTTCAGATGTAATATAAGAGATGAAGACTAATGTTACTGTGGCAAAAAGGGAGCAGAATCAGACACCACAACATGAATAAGAAGCACAGTGCATAAACGCCAATCATGGTGGACTGAATATGAGTACAGGACAAGCACTTCCTCAACTGCTTTGCCGAAGTACAGCCGTAAACTACCCCTTGTCCAAGAAGTCCTGGACAAAACCTTGAAGCTTCTAGGTAAGTCTGTTTGAGAAAGTAATCTCCTTACTTTCAGAGAAACAGGATCAACCAAAGATCTTTCATGCTTATTGTATTTTTAGAGCAGAAGGAACAGTTTTCTCAAAACCAAGCTATATTATTTGAAATGCTTTCTTCAAAAATTTTACCCCAAAGCCACACCACCCCTGCCTTAATGTGTCCTGCAACAAACTCTTCAGATTGCCACCACAGACATAGCTAGTACATGGAAATCCTCATCCTCAGGAACATGAAAGACCAATAAAGCATGTGATTCTGGCTGGCATGCCTAAGCTGTTGAATGATTTTAACTTCTGTTGCTGGGTCAAAGCTTGTTTTTCCTTATTCTCACAGAAAGCTCTGTTGTGGTCAGCAGATGGCTATATCATTGTGCAAGAGTACTATTTTTTTTGACAAATGGCCACTCAAGCTATCATATGAGGGAAATATGACAGCATTTAATATATAATTTATAACCATAGTCTAAAAATAATAAAACTGTATATTGCAATAGTGCAGTGTAGAAACATGAGTTATTCAATGAAAGAGGAAGTGAGAATTCACTTCCTTCTCCTAAAATTAAAAAAAAAAAAAAGAAAAAGCTACCAGAGGAAGCACAATGCTATTGTCAAGTTCCTCTTTTAAACATTATTGATTCTATTAAATTACAATGAAGCTCATATTAAACTTGTATTCTATGAAAGAACTATATTGCCAACTTCATCTGGAAAATACAGATTACTAGTTCTATCCCACTAAACTTTTCATTGGTTTATGCTCCTGTGAATTAAGTGAGATGCTTCTTGAGTAAAAGTGACATAATTGGCCACAGCTGGGTTATTGTATTTTCTTTGCACAGTGGAAGGTGAGTCTCACCTTGACTCTTGCTTGACTCATAGACAATTGGTTACAGACCAGCACCAACTATAGGCCATGGAAAGCTGAAGAAGAAGAGAAGATAGAAAGCTCAAGGTCTCCCAATTCTTAATAGTACTATTTGGAGCTCAGCTGTAGATTACCTAAACAAGGTAAATATTACCCTTCAGAAAATCTGTAATTTTATGGAGGCAATTTTTTATGAACAATATGGAAATAAACAAGTTCCCTGCCTTTCTTTTTTTATCAGCAGTGATGTAAAGCTGAGGCCACTGCTGCAGGGTGTTAAGCTCTAGCACGTAGCTTTTCTCTCAGGATTCATCATACAAGATTGTGGTAGGGTGGAAATTAAAGAGTATTTATTTAGTTAAAAATTGTCCTGTGCCTTACACAAATCTAACATCATCTGAGTTGGCCAAGACAGGTCAAAGCTGTCATGGTATGACAAAACTCTTAGCCTTAAATTTTTGCATTACGTGTACTTTTTCTGTAGACTCAGCTTGCACTTCTATGACACCAGTTGGCTCACTGGGACCTACCAGGAGGGATTGACTGTGTAGCCAAATTCCAGCTGTGAATTTCATATGCATGAGCTAATTTCATATGTACCTCCCTTTGAGGTGAGGCTAGAAGATGAAACTCTTAAAAATAGTTTCCCACAGTTGCTTCCATATTTAGTACATGGTCTGAAAGCAAGTTCTGCTTTCTAGTTTCCCCTCTTATGAGCTGTAAGTGCCACACACTTAATATGTATTTTGCAGGAGCTGCCAGGGACTTCGCTGGTAAAACATAGTTCTGATGACTATTTCTGAAGGTTTTCACCTGTTTCTTGCAGTGTTTACACAGATGGGAAACAAGTGATTATGCAAAACTCTACTTTGCACTTCTTCACACCAGAAAAAATCAAACATACAGTGCTGCTTTCCTCATACTATCCCTCACCCTATATGCATATTACATCTGGACAAATGTTACAGATTACACATATACTCTAAGTGACAGACACAGCAGAAAACTTTGTAGCCTAATACTGACATGCAGCTACAGAAAATCCAATGCATGTGCAAAAAGATGTAAGCTTGCATTTATACTTAAAAAATACCTGCTGAGAGGGAAAGAAGAATAAATACATACTCACATTTTGGGAATACTTTCTGACAAGCAAAAAAATGCTGACAATTATCTCCTTAAACAGTTCTGTAAACACTGTGAAAATAATGGATGGCTGGGAAGTGGATGGGGGTGCAACAAGTTTATTTTGAACCCTGAATAATAGAAAAAAAAAAGTCAAAATAAAGTTATTATAAAGAAGTTGTTTGCAAGTACTATTGCATTGTCAGAAGAAGACTATTAAGTGTTCCAAAGGCTTTCGCTGGGCCTCCAGGGAATGGGGCAAGTTTTAATATTCATGTGAATGTAATAAAACAGTCAACATGTAGCAGGTAAAGGAGAACACTTAAACTTTATTTTTAAAAAGATGAAAGTTTAAACTGGTATGACCAGAGGACCAATTTCCATGCTTGCTCTCACACAAGCTAACACATTCACCTTTGAATTGACAAAATGTCAAATGAACATTCTACCTGTATAAACCTAGCTTACAACAGAGTAACAATCAGGAAAGAAAAGTGCATAGGGAAATAAATCCCAGAAGAAAGGAGTAAGGAAAGGGTTGAACAGCTTTAAATTAGTAAAATATATAATTAATTTCTTTCTATTAATCAAGTCAGATAATTCTCTCTTATTTTGTCTTCAAGTACCTTGTATATTCATGTCAGTAAGAAGCTTCAAAACCTTACTCATATTGTTTAGTTCACTCATTGTTTCACTCATGTGAAATCTAACAGGATTATTTACTAAAATCAAATGCTCAGTTTAAAATTATACTTACCATTAAACAAAATTTGGCACACTTTGCTCTGAGCAATATCAAAAAGCCTATTTTGTACAGCTAAAGAAATTATGTTAATAATAAATGCTGACATTTTCAAATGAAGACCCTCAGGTTACAATTTTCTAGTTAATAACAAGTATTCTGAACAAGTTAGATGAGATTTCAATATTCCATGTCACGACATATACAGGTTTCCTTTTAAGGGTGCAGCCAATTTCATTTATCATAAGATTAATAAAGCTAATAAACAAGATGTGTTACTCAGGCTTTTCCTGCCTCAGCTGCAATTTATGTTAGATGCTCAGCTCTCACAGTGAAGAAGGAGGCTGACTTGAACAGAGGTCTACAAGGAACAGAAAGAGATCTATAGAGATATCTGCTATGTGCAAACAGAAGAAATATGGATGTACACAGTTATATTTATGTGTGAGAGAAGGAAAACTTAGACTCTGATCTAAAACTCATTGAACTCAGTGAAAAAGTCTCCCTCAGGCATCTCTGACTTACTAATCAAGATCTCAGAGAAATTTTAACAGTGTAAATCTTGTATATCTAAATAGTTGCCTAAATGTATTCTACATGCAAAAATGGAAGCCATTGACTAACTCAAGGCCCTACCATACACAGAGGAAAAAGAAAAATGGAAATACATCTTAAAACTATGATGGTGGATAGAATTCTAGTAGCTAAGCTTTGATCACAGACTTTTCAGAAGTACTTCTAATTTTCTGCATTTAAAAGTGTGAATTTGCCAGCTTCACTGCTAACATTTTCAGATTAAAACATCTTCTTCAGCTTTTCATGCAGGTTGAGATATTGGTTTGTTTTGCTTTTGGTTTTCCACTGTAAGAACCAATACTTTCCTTTTAAGAGTAATGGAGGAATAATTCTATTTTCAGTTCTGATTCACTGAAAGATGTTTGCAAAAGGATGGAAGAGAAGATAGGCAGAAGGGTCATGGTGCTTTTTAGCACACTGAGTTTTAGCTTCTTAATTTGCTATCACTTTAAAGAACTTTATATTATGTTCTTGTTAACTAGCTTCTGTACACCATTGCAGTTGTACTTCAATTTGGTTTACTGTGATTTTTTAAATGTTGCTTCTGGTAATTTCTTCAAAATAAGCTCTTAAATGAGAACTTTCCATATTTCTTGTAGGAAGTTTTAGGATTTACAGGTCTTCTGCTGTATTGCACAATCACGGATTATTTTTTAAAAAAAAACCCCACCCTTGAATAGAATTAACTCTTATTGGAAGAACATAAAACCTGTCATTGCTATGTCCTTATACATATACTTTTTACTTTTGGCCTTGTAAGAAGATGCCAAACATTTTTCCAGAATGCTCTGACATTACAGTCTGATCTGGTGATGTGAGTCACTTCTCACTAATTGCAATCTCTTAAACCTTTCTGGAAAAACAGTGTCGTGATGAAAGAAGCTGTCTGATGTATTCTAGAGGATACCCCAGTCCTTGTACCAAAGATTTTCAGTATCTGCATGGCACTACTTGAAAAGAGGATACTCCAGCCTCTAGATATCACTTGCCTTAAACACATATTTTTAATCCTATTTTGTAGCTTGTATCTGTGCCTTTGTCCTCTATGCCTTTGATCAAAACTTCCATTCTTCCACCAGAAAGTTATTTTGTTTCAATAAACACAAAACAAACAACCCTTTCAATTGCATTCTCTGTGTTTTGATATGACAAAAGTTCTAATTAATGCACTGATTTCTTTTCCTCTTTTCTACTGTTGGCCAGGGGCACAATGACTTGGCAATATTTCACATATCTGTGCCCTCTCCATTCATAACACTGAGGGCTATGGATTGATCCTGCATTATTCTGGGCAGGTAAGATCTTAGCGCAGTGTCTCATTTACCCTGTGGGGAAAATGAAGGTCAGCCTCTACAAAGTCAAGTCATTATTATCAGTGTGTAAAGTCATCTCAATAATATTTAAGGGAACATATTTATGGTAAAATGTTTGGGATTTTTTTCAAATGAATTGCTGGTTTCCTGGCATTAGAAATATATCTATTTGTTCTCTGTCAAAAACAGATGTTCTGCTTTAATTCTAAATTATCTGCTGCTTTATAGAAACTTATATTATTAGGACATGCAATCCAAAAGGACTGGGGTGGTTAATAAAGCTCTCCCCCTTCTTCCTCAGTGGAGGGTGTATAATGACAGCATATCTACCCAGTGATCTACTCACTCATGATAAGAAAAGGAAAAGAACGATTTCTAACTGCACGCATTGGATCTTGAGTCATGCAAGTGCTGAGAAACGCCCAACTGTAACCCGGGTGGAGTGCAAGTCTCCTCTTCCCATTAGAAAATTAAAAGCTTCTGGAGGAAAGCAGGCAGAATGTAGGGCTGGAATTCTGGGGAATGATTCTGCTGCACATTCATTTAAACTGACAGGAAACAAATTAGGACGTTTTACTTATTTCCACCTCCTCTTCCCATAAACTTTGTTTCTAACGTTAGAACACACACTGTTAATCAAGTCTGTATCTGCTGTAACATTTCCCTCGCCACATTTCTTCCTTATGAAGATGTGATGGCCTCCGCCCATCCCACTGGAGCACAGTCCTCATGCTCCTGAACACAGACCAAAAACTTCACAGATAGCACTCAAGATTTTCTGGGATTTCTGTTATTTTCTCTTTGCTTTATAAAGGTGTGCTGTTCTTATCTCCACTGTTCCTCTTATGGGCAATGCCAGGTGAGCTTTGGAGACCTGCAAAATACTGTCATTCAGCTCTCTGAGCCTTTTCCAGGATACTTGAAGAGGACAGGGAAAAATCTAGAGATAGAGCAAGCTAAGGCTACTTTGTACAAGCAGAATAGATGTTTCCCACATTCTCTTAACAAATATCTTGGTTATGTATTTAACAACAGCAAAATGAGTGTGAAACCACTAGTGTATTCAGGGTGTGACCCTGTTACTGCTAGGTCACATATAGAAATGAAAATATATTTTTTGACAACAAAATGCACCATCCAATATTTAATACATGCAGAGTGTTCGGTGCTAAGTGCTGATTTAAAAATTGACTTCGGGATAAATTTAAAAAAAAACTGCCAATGAATTTTTGTTCAAAAGTACGTCTTTCCTTGGGTACCATAATGATACCAAAAATCAAAAGGAGCAACTGCAAATAAAGTCAGCAAAGACAATATGCAGTATCCATGAAATCTCAGACTCCCAAGCTGCTCAACTAATAACTGTTTAATAACTATGTGCATGATTTTACGAGTGCTGTTTGCCAAATTTCGATGTATTTTCATGTGCCTGGCCAAAAATGAAGCTCTGACCTCACCAAAGACTGGTAGATTTTAGCCAGCTTGTCAGTGATTTTTTTTTTTTTTTAAATAACATGAGCAGAACAATGCACTACTCCCTAAATGCATTTTTAAATATGGCTGAGCTGTCTCAGCTGGAATTTTTCAAAGCAATTACCCCTTAAAGCATTGAAACATATTTGTTGTGCAAAACATGGTGGCAGTTTAAAATGCTGCTACCATCCTTCTGCTATAATTATTTATCTCTAGCAGTGTTGGAGGAACGAAATGTGGGATTTCTTGGCTGCTTTGGAGCAAAATCTGGAATTTTAATGCAAATTGCCTACTTGCATTAAATATATATTTATAATTAATATATATACTTATAATTTATATTTATAATATATTTGATACTAATAAATTAATTAAATATATACACTTAATATTTATAATATAACTATTAGT